>MU625134.1:0-11029 GCA_025349905.2 Blastocladiella britannica
CAAAAAAAAAAAAAACGAAAAAATGGCGGCAGTCCAGCAGCCAACCAGCCTGGCCACGGCCACGGGCGTCTCGCAAAACAGCACCGATGTTCCCGTGATCTTTGCCTTCAGCGACTACCTCGACGATCTGCACCGGTCGGTACGCGGCAAGGCCATCCCGTGGGACGGCTACCAGCGCGCCGCCATGATCTCGGACGCCGACATGGCCCTGATCTCGGCCTACGACCGCCTTCCGGCCGCCCAACAGCTGCAGGCCGTGCTTGACCAGCCCAACACCTACTTCCCGCTGCTGGTGCGCCTGCTCTCGGCCGTGCTGCGCGAGGACACGGTCCAGTACCTGCTGGCCCTCATCGACGACCTGCTGTCGGCCCGTCCCGCCGATTTCGCCCCGCAGCTGCACAAGCTGAGCGTCTTGGACTCGGCGTTGCCCTGGGCGCCGTTCATGAAGCTGGTGGCCAAGGACGATCCGTTCACTGCGCTGGCCTCGGCCAAGATCCTGACCACGCTCCTGTGGTTCGTCTTATTTGAAGGTAATTTTACATACCAGTCTTACGAAATACAATAATACAGTACATACAATGGCCCGGACCCCGTCCCCGTGGATCTTGGCCCGTACTTGTCGGTCCTGGCTGCCAACCTGCGCTCCTCCAACACCGACACGGTCGATCTGGCCGTACAGAACCTGCAGTCGCTTCTGAGCGTGCCCTCGCTGCGGCTACCGATCTACGATTTCCAGGGCGGCAAGCTCATCTCTGGGTATCCAAACCTTTTTTTCCTGATTTCGTGACCTTTTTTTTTTTTTAACCACACAACATATACAGACTGCAAGATGTGCTCGTGGCACAGCCAATGCCGCAGCTCCAATATCAGGCCATCTTTTGCTTCTGGCTCCTGTCGTTTGATCCCAACGTTGCCCGCGAAATGGAGCCAAAGTTCCACCTGATCACCCCCGTGACCGACGTGGCCAAGGGGGCGACCAAGGAAAAGGTCATTCGCGTCGTGATGGCCCTCTTCAGGGTATACTTCTCGTTTATGTTGTCTCTGGAAGGATGATACTGAACTAATGGAGCACAGAACCTCGTCACCCTGGCTCCGGCCGAATCCACCGTCCCGCTCATTGGCAACAAACTGCTCCCGTTCTTCGATGTGCTCAAGCAGCGCAAGCTCGCCGACTCGGAGGTGGGCGATGACCTCGACTTCTTGCAAGCGTACCTGCGCGAGGCGCTGCAGCGGCTGTCGTCGTTTGACGAGTACGTGGGCGAGGTGCAATCGGGAAAGCTCGAGTGGTCGCCAGCGCACGAGTCGGAGCTGTTCTGGAAGGCCAATGCGGCCAAGCTGGCGGAGCGCGACGGCGAGCTGGTGCGTGCGCTCGCCCGGGTGCTCATGACATCGTCGGACTCGATTGTGCTCGCGGTCGCTGCCCATGACTTGGGCCAGTTTATCAAGTATTACGCTCAAGGCAAAAAGTGCGTGTTCTCCTTTGTTATTTTGGAAAGCCTGACCTCACAACTCTATGCCATGAAAAAGGATCCTGCAAGAAATCGGAGCCAAGCACCGTCTCATGGAGATGATGTCGCACGAGAACGCCGACGTGCGCTACCAGGCTTTGATGGCCGTGCAAAAGCTCGTATCGCAGAGCTGGTGCGTTTTAACTTTATGCCCTTTTACTCTTTACAAGGCTAACCTATTTTCCTCTCGCTCACATAGGGACATGTGAAAGTATCCATTTACTCTTCTTGATTGGTCAAAGTTGTTGCTCTCAGCAAAAAAAAAGAAAAAAAAAAATCACATTTTAAATATTCGACTGCGACAGATCATGCTGCTTTCACACGAGTGGAGAGGATTGGAAGTACCGGTGGAGCATTGACCGTCAGCGCCGCCTCCTTTGCACCAATGGCATGTGCAAGGGATTCGAGCACCGTCGAGTCCATTGGGAACAGGTTTCCCTGAATAATCTCAATCAGGTTAGTCTCCCTGGAGACAATGAGGCGAAAACGTAAACATACCTCGAGCACAACACGCAAAATCCCGTGCCGTGGACGCTCCAGCAGCGCCGGATCCGTGCTGTACATGTTGCTCGTCAACAGTGCCTTGTCGCACGGAACCTGGTCCACAATGGTTTGCACCAACATCGCCACGGCTGAATATAGAGTGAGTAAGGAAATCTCACACAAAAATGCCACCATACCATTCGCAGTCAGGCGATTATGGGCCAAGTTCAAATGAGCGAGGTTCCGGTTGCCCCACACATGGCACACGCCGCCAATGTCAAAGAGATCCAGGTCGATCCCAGGCGGCACCACAATGGCCTCTACCTCGGCCTCGGCCGCATCCTCGGCAGCCGCAACTTCGGCCACCGCTTCATTTGCCTTGCCCTTGCCTGCCGCGCCAGTGCCCTTCTTTGCCCCCGCCTTGTCCTGGGAAGTGGAAGCGCCACCCACCGGCTTTTTCTTGGCAGGGCTACCCGCAACACTGCCAGCGAGGTCTGATGCCGATGCCTTGAGGCTGGTGGGCACGCCCGACGCGGGAGTGGGTCCGGAGGCGCCTTTTCCGCCGCCGCCCGTATTGGCACCGGTCTTGGCGCCAGCGGCGGTAGCCGGGGCCGCCGCGTTGCCCGCACCGGCCTTCCCACCGGCTTTCCCCTCGGCCGACCCGCCGCGCGCCGTGTTGGGTTTCCCGACGGGTTTCTTCTTCTTTTCGAGCTCCTGCTGCAGCAAGTTCTCCTCCTCGACCACTTTGAGTCGCTCGAGCTCGGCAAAATACCGCTTGCGTGTTGCCGCCTCCTCGGCGCCCAGTGGGACCTTGCCGCACACGCGCGCCAGCGCCGCTACCGCCTCGTCCGTGAGCGCGTTGCCGGCCAGACATAGCGACATGAGCGGGCAGCTGGGCGACGTCGCCAGCACTTCGGCTAGAGCTTCGACGCCCACGCGCGAGATGCGGTTCCGCGATAGGACCAGCGACCGGAGCTTGCTGGACGGGTGGCGCAAGTGCGGAGCGGCCGATACCAGGAACGCGTCGGCCAGAGCGTTTCCGCGCAGCGAGAGGAGCGTCAGCGAGCACGGCGGCGATAGGAGGGACGCAAATGCGACCGCGGCGGCAGTGTCGACTGCCGTCACTGGTGCCGGGCCGCGGGTTCCTCCTCCTGTTCCTCCCGTCGTTGTCGCCGCCACTGTTGATGCTGCACTGGACCCCGGGAGCGGGTTGTGGTCGACAAAGAGTGCACGCAGGTGGCGCAGCGTAGGGAGCACTGCTGCCAGCTGTGCGAGATCCGCGAGGGTGAGTGCGCATCGCATGAATTTGATGTCGGTGATGGTCTGGTCGGCAGTGAGAGCCGCTGCTAGCGCGGGAATCGTGCGATTCGGGAGCCGGGCGTTGCGAATGTGCAAGCATTTGGAACCGGCCTCGAAGGTGGCCGCTGCCACGGCCGAAATAGATCCATTTCCTGATGGAGTCCCTGTTCCAGCAAAACCACCAGTTCCATCTGCGCTCGCAGTAGCGCTTGAATCATGGGCACTTGGGGCAACAGGATCGGATGCGGATCCAGAGGTGGTCTGCCCCACAACGTCAGCCGACAATGACATGAATGCTGCGGAAGGCTCCGGGTACACGATCTCGGGGTCGCACTCGGCAAGCGTGAGCAAGATGCATGGTGCGAACGGATTGTCGTTGGCAGCGGCCACCGTCAAGGTCGGTGGAAGCTTGATCGGAAGCGGGCAAATCACTGAATGCGATGTGCATGACGATCTGTATGCCGTTGAAAATGTGCTGGCCGGCTGGGGGGCAGCGCCGGGCAAGATCATTTTAGCTTATGTTTTGTTAAAATGGGAAATTGAGCACAAAAATGTGAAGATGAATCAATCATATTTGGCGTCTTTCAAGGTTACTTCGCGTTGTTGCTTCACGACAATTATCATACATTGCAGCAATTTCAACGAAATCCATTAAAGCAGAAATGATACACCCGCTGCCAGCGGGCCCAACAGTCCTCCCAGAGTCGGCGTCGGTCCAATCGATACAATCGGGCCCTAACAGCGTTTGCGTGTCGACACTGCTCCCGGATCTCCCAACGCAACTCGCGCCGTCGGGCAGCGGCTCCCCGGGAGTATCAAAGCGCAAGAGCCTGGCTCCGTCTGAATCCTACTCGACCCCAGGAACTTCCCTCTCACGAATGCGCCTGTCTATGGCGTCATTGCGCCGGTCACAGAGCACGACTGACAGTGCCGCCAAAGGAGGAAAGCAACGAAACAGCAAGGCAGCGTCTTTTCAGCTCCTGCTGGAAAGTGTCCAAAAGGTACTGTTTTCCCATTTATATTTTGGAGTTAATTTCAAACTCTAATTACAATATCATAGGACGAGCACTTTGATCCTGATGCGCTGGATACGTTTTTGGCCAAAATTGATCCAAAGGAGTGCGTTCCTGCCCCACCTTCCGCCATCAGGGCGACATTTCGGACACTGGCTGCAATTTTTCGCGATGACGTTGCGTACCAATACTCTTCTCCAAGTGGCCCCATTTCCGGGACACTGGGGGGCCAAGTCTCTGGTGGCATTGGCGGCGCCGTTCCCACACCTGCCTCGAACGGAATTGGAAATGGTGTTGTGGTCCCAGGATCAGACGTTTCCTTGTCACCAACGACGACAACGCAATCGTCCCAGAGCTCTCTCCCTCCGGGTGTGCACAACAATACGCCTCAACATAACGGTACACTGCAGCAACAGCGACAGGCGCAGGCTGCGCAACCGCTCGGCGCATCTGGACCGACGACGGGCGGGATGAACGATTCTGGCCCACTGCCTCCGCTCCCATCGTTTGGGGGCCTCGACGTTCTCCTTAACAAGACTGGTCTCTCAGGAGCACTGAAAGCGGCAACTCTTGAGCGGCAGCCGGGGACCTCAACGGGCGGGCGGTCTCATAGCATGAGCGGCCCGCCATCCAGCAGCGGCACGAGTAGCCGCGCACCATTTCCTTCGTCACCGCTGGCAAATGGCGCCATGAACACTCTGGATGGACGCAGGCAGTCGAGTAACAGTGGACCGTCGCTCGATACAATTGAGGACTCGGAACACGCCAGCTCGCTGCCGCTGGAACGGTTGGGATCCATTGCCGCTTCAGTACCACTCCCAGGGTCGCCGAACGCGGTCCCGACATCGTTGCCACCTCCCTTGAGTGGTGTCGTCCCACCTGTCTCTCCGCGCGTCCTGCACGGAACGCCTGCGGGCTCTCGGCTCATGGGCCGCCAGCCATCCATTCCATCCCCGCATTCGACCAACTATCGCGGCACTACACAATCACGCGGAGGCTCGGGCTATGGTGCAGCGGCACTGGGGCTCGTGCCTCCCATTTCAACCGGTTCCTCTGGGGGTACCTTTCCGCCGACCAGTAGCGTCATTGCCGCCACCTTGGCCATGCAGAACGGAGGCGGTCCAACGCCGCCGCCGCCGTCCACGCCGCTGCCCGGAACACTCAACACCGGTGCTCGCGGTACATCGTTTGCGAATCGCGACACGCCGTCAGTCAGCCGGATCAGTGTGAGGGCATGCACCGAGTGCAACATGGTATGTGGGCCATCCATTCCGGCCTTGGGCTTTCTGCAGCAGGCGGTGCTGGCGCACGAGCAAGGGAAATTGGAGCTGTCGTTGCACTTTTTAAAGCACGCCCGCGAGTCGGACCCGGTACTGCCGCTGCCCGTGTTTTTGGAGGGCATATACCTCCGGCACGGATGGGGATGCCGTCCGGACCACCCCGAATCGTACAGGTGCCTGCACATTGCGCTGATGCTGTCGATTGACGCGCTCAAGGCCACCATCAAGTTTGGAATGGGCGCTAATGCGCCGCCGGGCCTGCCAACGGTGACATTATCGCGTCCAGCGACCAATCCGCCGGCGGGGACTGTCACGCCGTCGATACAGGGCTCGGTGGCACTCCCACCACCCAAGACCCCCGCCGAGGCATCCAAATACCGGCAACCGAACGCACCGACGCCGAAACCTCCGCCCTATGAGCCGTCTGGCGCGCGCTCAATGGTCGGTCTGGTGTTGTATGAAATGTCTGCCTCGCACCGCTTTGGCTGGGGCGTCCGTAAGGACCGCGGCCTTGCCAACCAGCTGATGGAGCTGGCGGCAAACCTTGGCGACGTGGACGCATGCGTGGATGTCGGCACGCGGTCACTCAAGCACAACGAAAAGCGCAAGGCCGCCCGTTATCTCCGGTGGGCAAGCTTTGGTACTCCTTATTTTATTTTTTTCATTACTTGTTCTCTCGTCTGATCGATTGCGTTTACTATGCAACAGGCGGTTGGAAGGACTTTGGTACAGGGTGGATCTGGAAGGTTTGTTTTCTCTTTTTCTTTCCTTGCACTGGATCAAACAATACTCACTTTTAAAATATTAGGAAAAATATGATTAAAATGTACACACTCAAATATATACACCTTTATTTTTGTGACTCGCGCTGTATGAATGTCTCGAACCAAGCAGCCCAAATACCTCATTCAAACGATCATATACTGAATCAATCCGAAAGCTCCAAGAGCGCAACATTGACCATTTGCTGCAGCTCCTGATACTCCTTGACGTTTTCTTGCAGGTTCTCCATGAGCTGAAAATACCGAAACAGAGTGTCGCGGGGCCACATGGTCGTCCCTCGCCCACCGGAAGCGCCAAGTGCCAACAAAGTGTCTCTGATCGTTCGCTCCCACTCGAGACTGACGCCGCGAGCATCGGCAAGCGCCGCTTGGATCTTGGCAACCAGCTCAGATGACGCTGCATCTGCTGCCAGTCGTGCGGCCTTCATTTCTGGAGTCTCGCCATCATTGTCACCGTTGGCAGTAAAACGGTCGGTCCTTGGGTGGACGCCGGGTGTGATTGGTGGTAGTGGGACCGGGCGCGATGAGTCCAAGGAAAACGACAGTTTTTGTGGCGATTTATCGCCTTCTGCTTTAACGGTTGGTGCCTTTGGCGGTTGGGATGCGAGATTGCTGGTGTTGAAAAAGTAGAATGAATGAATGAAGGACGCCGTATGTGAATGCAAGGCGGCGTTGCGCGTACGCTGTCGACTCTGCTATTTCAATGGCGTCCAATGCAGCTGCTCCGGCGACGCGAAGGTCAGCTCTGTTTTTTTTTTTTGTGAGACATTTGGTTTCAACCAACAAGAAGTCAACGCGTACATTGAGCCCTGACCGGTGGCCAGCTGAAGACCGAGCTCCTTTTTGAGCCGCTTTCGCTTGGCGTCAAGCATACGCTGTCGTCGCTTTGCTTCAAACTGCTCCCTCAACTCGTTACTGATCCGGTCAAAGTTGGAGACTGGGCACATAGAATGCATATCAAGTCAGCAAGGATGGATGACAAGGGTGGAATAATGAGACGCACCCATCACGCCGACAAACACATTTCGAAAAATGAATGCACCCAGCCAAACCCAGAGGAGGACGTAAATGTGGGCAAAGATCGGATCTACGGCCACAATCAGATCCTTGAGAATGTCGCCCCAGTTATCTGTGAATTTTTCAAAACAAAAAATCGTGAGCGGGCGTTAAAATAGATTAAGGATCGTCGTACCCAGTGTCAAAAATTGAAAGAGGACCTCCATCGCCATGGCAAGCGAACTGCACGCGAAAAATATGTGAATATCAGGAATGCTGAATAAAATAGAGTCGATGCGCACGAAAAGCTATCCTTGTAACGGAGCGGGAGCGGGTATTTTTGCATATCTGAAAAGGAGTAGACTGCAATCACCCCAAAAATGAAAAAGACCAGGAACAACAGCATCATGATCAGCGCCATGGATCGCAGTGCTTCCAGGATGGTAATGACAATGATCCGGAGCGAAGTAAATCGGACAGCCTGCTCACACACAAACACATGTGAGAAAATTAAAAAGGCAGGACCATAAAGACATCAACAGCAATATGTCAAACGAACAAACGAACGAGTTTTAGAGATCGCAGGATCCGAAATGTCTTGAGCTGCTGCATGACGGTCGCAAAGGAGCCTTTTGATTCTGATACGCCGAGTATGGCAAGCACTTCTGGGACCGCCGTCTGACATCCAATACGAACATGAGCTCATTCGAAAAAAAAAAAAAAAGAAGGGGCAACTAAATGGAACATACCCCAATCGTCACTGCAAAATCAAATACATTCCACGGGTCTCGCCAGTAGTTGCGAAAAGAATCGAGCCATTGAATGCCAATTTCCAGAAGAAATAGGACCAAGGAAAGCTTGTCGATCATGTCAAGGACTTGAAAAAGATCCGGATAACTATCCATGGACGGTCCCAGTTCTGTCCCAATACAAAATATCAGCCATTAGGATCCAAAATCCACAAAAAGTGCGGACGCACCAGCGGATATTCCAACCGTCACGGCATTGAGAAGAATCACTACAAGAACGAATTGCCTGACAGCGTGCGACTCGACGACCCACTGTGCCCATGCGCCAATGGGGAGAGTCCCCTTGTTTTTCACGCGCGTTAATCGGCGATCAACGTCCGAGAGACCGCCGGCGCGCTTAACGGCAGGAAATTTGATGAGTTGACCGGGAGCTTCTTCCAGGATGCGAGCCAACGTCGTTGGATCGCGCACGTCCTTTGAGTTGAATTGAGGAGGAACGGCTGATGAACCAGTCGCCATGGACATGTTTTCAAGCAGCTGGAATTCCTCAATGAGCTGGGTGCGGAAAATAGACGTGTGGCCTGACAGATCGTGCAGGAGGGTATTGAGATCAAGCTCGGCCATGAGATCGTCAGTTTCGGTTGGGTCATCGCCGATTCGCGAGCGCCGGATTCGCGTTTTTGGCGGCGGCGGCAACGATGGCAGCGCTGGGCCAAGAAGCGAGGCAACCAGGGATGGTTTTCGTGGCATTTCCGCCCCTCCGCGACCCGGCGTCAATGCACCTGCGCCGCCAGTTGCCCCGGCGCCATTGACGGGCGTAGAGGAGCGGGCAGTGAGGCGAATGTCGGGCCGGGCTTGATCTTGGGCGACTCGCGATGTGCGCTGTCGCTCGGCTGTCGTTGGGAGCATCGTGAATGGGCACTCGGAAATCAAGATCGGTAATATATTTTGTGATGGGAAAAAGAAATGAGCGTTTAGGAATCCCACGTCATTTTGAATGACTCGACCAGTTTTTTTACCATCGTGGATCGATTAAAGGGCAAAGGCTCCCGCGGCTCCATAACATACTTAAACTCATATAAAATAAGAAAATGTCACGCCAGTCAGCAAGAGCCATCGCCCAAGTCTCGACGACACCTCTGGCAGAATCGCTCTCATCAGACGCGCTCATGTTCTATTCGGGATCAGCTGACAAGGCTCCGGGCAAGGGCGCAAGCGAGCGCATCACGCATCCCGACGCGTACTTGGCGCTCGCAGTCATTCCGCACTGGCGCCGCACACTCTCCAACTTTCACGAGTACCCGTTTCAGTGGCACAACAGCACCTGGCGTACGATCGAGCACGCGTACCAGGCGACCAAGCTGCTGATCGTGTCCTCGACCGCCTACCACGCGCTCTCTGTTGAGTATGTAGCCCCAGACGGCGCCAATGTGGCAGTGGAGGTGCAGTCCATGTTTGGTAATGAAGATGCGGCGATGATCCGGGCCATGCGCGCGCGGGCCGTTAGCGTGGAGGACGACGGCCGCACTTTCTCAACTTATGCCGACTTTGAATACGCGCACGTGGGAAGCAGGACCGGTCTCGATGCTCGACTTGCGCGCAAAATGTGCGAGCTGACGTCCGAGCAGATCGCGTTCTGGGGTGCGAGATCAGGCCGGTACTTGGCCGAAATCACACGCGCCAAGTACGCAGTCTGCCCAGAAGCGCGAGCGATCCTGTTGGCAACCGGCAATGCACAGCTCCTCCACAGGGCGGGCCGGAGTCCCTTGGTGCGCTTTGACTTTCTCGAGACGCTGAGGAGCGAGCTCCGATTGCTGGAAGAAGGAAACCAACAAGGAGTGGAGGCGGAATAAATATGTTGTTTCAGTCGCGTACAATCTCGACGATCCAGGTAGTTCCAAAGTGGGTGCGCCAGATCCTCTCTACATGGGCAGATGTTTGGCCGCTCTCCACGGCTCGCGTAACAATGTCGCCAATGTCGCGATTGAACCAGCAGCCCCACGTGTCGGCATGGCGCGGTGCATTGGCATCGAGCAGACGGTTCAACCAAGAGTAGTGCGCGCGTCCGTGCTCGAGCATCCACACGCGGCCACCGCCAGGACGCACGACACGCATCGCCTCGCGAACCGCCGCTGCTGGATCACTCACTGAGCACAGGGAGAACGTGGACACGACAGTGTCGAATGTGCCGTCCGCATAAGGCAGGCCGGTCGCATCGGCAATCGCAACCGTGGTCGGCGTAACGCCGCGCGCCGTGGCCAGCGTATTGAGCTTGAGCGCATTGTTGGGAACAAGCTGCGCCCTTGCTCGGTCCAACATGGGGTCAGACGCGTCCGTCAAGGTGAGGGAAGTAACGTGCCGTGGATCGTAATAGGCCAAGTTCCTAGCAGTACCAGCAGCGAGCTCGAGCGTGTCGCCCTGTCGATCATCGATAAGCGATGGCACAAATGAGAGGCAAAATAACAAAAAAAGAGAATACCTCTGCCTTGCCCACGACCCAGCGGCGTAAAAGCAGGAGCCCCATGACAAGCTCGTCCATGGCAATGTCTGCATCGTAACGGGTGGCGATGGAATCGTATACGTCGCGGCGATCCTCTTGCGAGATCACGTCCGCAGATGGACTTGCGCTGCTCTGTTCATGTGGTTGTTCTTTTGGCGAGACGATAGTGTACGCGGCATAGGCGGCCAGAGAGTATGCACCAGCGGCCGCAAAGACAATGCCTGCGCGGCGGCGCGTAGACCACGATGACCATGCCCATCGTTGCTCATGTTGATGAGCGTTTGCGTCGAGAGGAATCGTGCGCGTTGTTTTTGGCGCTAATGTAGCTCGCGGCCGTGGTGCAGGAGGTGCGTGCTTCTTCTTGGCCATGGCTCGCTGAAAGATTTCAAATACACGGCTGCGCACTAAACAGAGTTCGG
>MU625136.1:0-10916 GCA_025349905.2 Blastocladiella britannica
CGAGACGTGGTGGAACCGGGATCTCCTCGCCGTGGCGAACCAAGTGACGCAGGCCAAGCACATTCTCGAGCACGGGGTCAACGATCCGCGATTCCTTGCGGGACGTCGGGCGCAGAATGGGCCGGTGGCGGACGAAGATCAGCAACAACAACAACCGGCCGAGGGGCTCAGATCTGGGACCAGCGGCTCAGGATGCAGTCGGGTCATCGGCGCGGACCTGACAGCTGAATCAGCCTGATTGTACGGATTCGTGGGAAGTGGGCAAAATTTGGCGCCAACTTTGTTTCATTTTTTCACGAAAAAGTCAATACATATCGTGTTAATCAATTCATTTCTCTTGCCTGTCCGTCCATCAAGGCATCTTGGCGATCTTCCACACCTTGACGCACGCGTCGGCGCCGACCGACGCCACGCGATCGTCTCCGATCCACGCAACGCCCACGGCCGCGTCGACGTGCGCGCTGCGCACCATGACGTTGGCCATGGGCCGCTCGACCGACCATACGCCGACCGCCGTGTCCAGCGCCGCCGACGCCGCCCAGTTGCCCGACGGGTGCCAGGCGATGCCCGTGATGCGGGCGGTGTGGAACGCCCATTGCGTCAGCTTGAGCGTCCACGATGAGGGAGCCGCGTCCACCCCACCGGTCGCCGACGAAAACACCACCAGTTTTCCGGCCGAGTCGCCGGAAACCAGCAATCCGGCAGCTGGGGTACCCGCGGGCCCAAATGCCAGCGCGGTGACGGCACCTTTCGGGCCGCCGTCGAGCTTGGCCCATGACCCGGCGTCCACGGCGCCCGTGGCGGCGTTCACTTTGGCCACAAATACCGCGCGGTCCGGGGTGCCCACCGCCACCAACGTGCCCGCGCCGTGCGTGGCGACAATGGTAGCGCCTGCGGGAGCTCCGGCCACGGGAACCGCTTCCGCACTACCGCCGGGAGCGACACTCACGAGTCCCGCGGCGGTAACAATGAACTTGATCCCCGACCCGGAATGCACCGCAACGCTCGTGGGCTGCGACGGCAACTTGACCGACTGCTGCTCGTGCGGGGTCACCTGGCGCACGGTGTCGTCCAAGTGAATCGACACGAGGGGCGCATCCGCTGCCGACGCTGAAATCGCCAAGTCCTGGACCTGCGACGCGGTATCGGCCACGACCGTGGCGCCGACGGCCGGGTCTGATCCCCAGCGACGGATGGCGCCATCGTACGACGCCGTGTACAGCGACTGTGAGGGGCCGTGGTACGCGACCGCGGTGATGTTCTTCTGGTGGCCCGCGAGCGTGCGGCGGACGGTGCCCGTCGCCGCGTCAAGGTAGTGCAGCTCGCCCGACAGCGAGCACGAGAGCATATGGTCGCCGGAGGCGCCGTGCGACCACAGGTTGCCCACTTGCTGGTGGATCGGGTTCGGCGTCGGGCTATTGTCGAACGCCCAAGTGCTGCAATGTTCATTTTCTTTTGGTGAGTCGAGTATCTCCAAGAGAAAAGAAAAATGGCGATCACGTACGTGACAACCTTGGAGGCCTCCACGTCCCACAACTTGGTGGTGCAATCGGCTGACGACGTCAGCAGCTGCTTGCCATCGGCGCTCCAGCTGCAAGCAAAGATCCCCCCACGGTGGTTCGCGGTCTCGCCGCCAGCCGTGTCCACCAGCTCGCGCACCACCTCGCCCGAGGTGCCGTCGTACAGGTAGATTTTGCCGTCCAGGCCGGCCGAGACAAAGTGCGATCCGGTTGGCGAGTAGCGCACGGTCGTGACGAACCGCGAGTGCTGCGTGTGCGACTGGCCAAACTTGTACGGGACCTGTCCAACATAACATGAGTTACAGCAACAATAGACATGAGAGAAGAAAAGTGTACCCCCGGGTAAAAGTTGACCGACATGTCGTCGCTGGCGGTGACGGCGCGGAACGGTCGGGTAGGCCGGATCGAGACGGAGTTGATCACTTTCGAGTGGCCCACGATCTCCCCGACCGACGACCCCGAGTCAAACAGGAACGCGGCGGCGTACCGGTCGCGGCCCTCGCCCACGGCCACAATGCGCTTGGACTCGGCGTCCCAGGCCAAGTCGCGGATCGCGCCCGACAGGATCGGGTACTCGGCCTTGAGGATCTGCTCTGGCTGCGTCGCGTCCCAGATGCGCACGTTGCCGCGGACGTCTTTTTTCATTATTGGTGAGGTTCATCGGCCCGTTGCAAAAATATAAAGAATGCAATACCGCCAGAAGCAATGTAGTACCCCGACGGCGAGTACCGGGCAACCCCGACCGCGTGCGAGTGGCCCACGTACTCGGAGGCAATTTCCGGGTGCTAGTACAGGCGGATCGAGTCAGTCCCTTTCCACAATGTGTATTGCCAAGACCGCCACTTCAAAACAATTCTTGGCAGCAAAGGATCGAATGAATACAAGGACGCACAGCCAGATCGCGAATGACGATGGTGCGGCCATTCGAGTACAGGAACGACGTGCCCTTCGGGTGGGCGTCGAGGTTGACGGACTGGCCGCGCGTGGTGGCTGGCAGGCACGCCCAGATCGATTCTATTTTCACAGAGAGTGTGAGTGTCTTTTTATGCCTGATCAGGGGAACGTGAGTGGGGTTTGCGCACCGCGAGAGTAGGCGGGAGCGGCGGGCGGCATTTGGTTTTTTTTTTTTTTTTGAGGGCGGACGGTTCAAAAGAGAGTGGACAACCCGCACTGTTCTCCACTTCCTTCCATTTCCGATCGCATACGTGCAATCTCATTGGCAACGCCATTGGGAAAGATTAAGTGGGTTAGCCGATCCGCAGTCCTTGAGTCCTGCACGAGCTGCTCCGGAACTGCCGCCCAAATCCCGCCCTTCCCGCCACCTGCCGCGAGTTTTATAATCTGTTTCGCTATGGCAATAACGACCTGGTCCATGGGCGGGCGTGTCAGTCCCCCCACTTTATGCGCGGGCTCCTGACCTCGTACTGCGTGGACGGCCTGCGCACCCCACGAGACCCAACCCACGACACTGTTTTGCGCGCTCCCATTAACTACCAGCGCGTGGTCACTCCCCGGCTGATTCAATCGGTTGTTGGGTGGGCAAGGATGGAAGGCTCATGCGAGGAGCATTTTGCGACCCCGCTACAGCTAGTGTTCCAGCTGCCCATGTTCCCGATCATTGTCGGCGACCTGAGTCTGTTAGCAGTGACTCTGGAAGAGGCGCCAACTGCGCCTACCACCGCTTGGACGCTGTGGATGGACGTCAAAAACTTACCAGGACATATCAAATGACTTCCGGTCTACAGGGCGGGGCCGCTCCTCACTGATTACTGGTACAACGGCGAGCTCGAGTGTCCCGAATACCTCGTGTTTCTGGCTCTTTCGGAATGGAACGTGCAAGTGATGGACATGGCGCTAGCAGCGGCCGCCAAAGTCAATGTGCGGAGACTGATGAATGCAAACAAGTGCCTCTCGTTTACCATTGTGCGCAAGCCGCTCAAGCAGTTCTCGGCGGCCCGTATTATTCCTGGACTCGTCTGGCTCACCGAGCGTGGGGTGTAGCTGGATACGAACTGAATGTACTACGGCAAGGACTTGTTACTGACGATCCGGCCGCAGACCGAGCTGGAGCTGGACGTGATGGAGGCGTTTGGCGATTTACTGGAAGGGGTCACGCTGCACGAGTGCTTTGCGATCTGGAACCGGCCCGAGCGTAATGCTCATTCCATGTGGCACGCTTGCTTGTCATGAATGCCAGAGAGGACGTGTGTGTTGCACCAGTGGTGGAGAATCTCATGATCGCGTTCATGGAGTTGCTGGATCTCAATGCTGCCGACAGGTTGATCGAGATGGGCATGACAACTTTCTTTCATTCATATTTTTTTTCTTATCATTGTTGGAATGCAGCACTCGATCAAGCGGCACGACACTACGCACACACGTCTGGCGGCATCGATACCGCGTCGACACTCCTGAGGCGTCTGGCCAAAGACCGCTCGGCCCTGGTCGCTCGGCTCTCCGACCGATCCAAGTTCACCACCCAAGAGTCACGCTTTGTGCGCCGTCGGGCGCCACAATACGTACTGTCGCTGGCGGTGCTCCTCGCATGGTCGTGCCCACATCCACCCGACCCCAAATTGCTGACGGACGTAGACGACGAGCACCGCGGATATACGGGTTCCGACTACCAAGTATATGGACAACTGCTTATGCTCCGGGCCGACCGATCCGGTGCACTGGTCCGCGCGACGCTTGTCGAGATTCGACCCGCGCTACACGTAGACATATTGGAGGCATTCGTGTACAGCCTGAGTTCCGTGCATTTTGGGTCGCGAGCCAGCCGTCGAGCTCCGATCAGCACTGACCAGACGTTGTCATTTACGCAGTGCCGCGAGTGGGTGCGGCTGTATGAGCTGTGCATGATGTCCATCGACTCAGACGCGCTGTTGTTCACCAAGGCACCAAAGCGACTCATGTCGGCCCTGGAACAAGTGGTTTCGTTCGCCACCCGGACTCCGAATGAGCGACCAACGGCGTTAGCAAAAATAGTGGCCCGGGATATGCACCCTGCGCTGGTCGCGGACCTCACGTACTGGCGGTATGCGCGGGCGTGGGTGTGGGAACTATGCATTTCAGTGGACGACCCGAAGGGCCGTCGATCGGCAACTGCAGCCGCAGGCCAGCTGGCGCGGTTGGCGCGGCATGGTCACCGCGAGGAAGCACGGGAACTGCTCAAGGTGCTGCCGGCTGAGGTCCGTCGTGCTCTTCGCGTTGTTGGTGTTCTGTCAGTGATGCAATGACCACTGTGACTCCTCGCATTGCGGATAAAATAAACAATCTCATGTGCGCTCAGCTGCGATAAGAAAAATGCGAAATGTGACCATTTGAATTTTTCGGCGAGCCAATCAAACCCAGCTGTCCGCACACCAATTTCATCGAAAATAAAGAACGCGGAAGAAGAAAGAATGGGGCTGCCTCGCCGCCGCCGCCGCCGCCGCAAGACCCACTCTCTCTTTCGTTCACCTCAAAAAACCTAATTCGAATCAAGAAAAAAACACAATAAAAAAATGATGGCCATGCACCGGCACCCAAGCGCCGCCGTGCTCATGCGACGCATGCAGCAGCAGCGACAGCGATCGCCAGTGTATCATCGTCGCACGGTCACATCGACTCCGGCCCCGGCTCCGGCGCTCCCAACTTCTGGGTCGTTGGCCGCTGCGTTTGCGCCGCACCACTTGGCGGACGACAGTCTGGACGACCACCACCCCTCTTCCTCGCATCACCTTGCATCGCCGCTGTCTTCCCCATCATCATCATCGTCATCATCATCGCCATCATCAAAGCGTCGTCGGTCGCCGCGTGTGGAACTGCCGCCGCCGCCCGTGGCTCTGGTACCTCCACGATCCTCGCGGCCGGTGGCCACCTCCACTGAGTCCCCGAATACCCCACCCCCTCCGGTCCAGCAAGAGCATCAAACCCATGGCACCACCCCGCAGTCGCTGCTCTCGGACCCGTCGCACTTTTACGAGTCGCGGGTCCTGGCGCAGTACGCGCTGCACCCGCCGACGCGCGTGACGCTGCGGCAGCTGGTGCACATTGGCCGACACTTGAGTGCCGCCAAGCTCGTCAAATCGGCCAACTACCTGCGCACCGAGCTTCCGATCCGGCTGGCGCACAGGCTGCGCGACTTCCAGACCGCGCTGCCGTACGGCGCCGTGTGCAACCCGCACTTGGCGGCCGTGTACGCGACCTACTGGGAATCGTTCTCGCGGCTACGTGCTTTACCGCCCGTGGAAACGCTGGCCGACAACGACGTGCTGTGCGCGACGCTGGAGGCCGAGCTGGACCGGCACCGCGCGGCGATCCCACGTTTGGCACTGGGTTTGCTCGAGTGCCATGCCCGCGGGATCTTGGCGGCCGACGCCGTCGACGCGTTCATGGCTGAAATGTTACGGTCGCGGATCGGGCGGCGGGTGCTGGCGCAACAGCACTTGGCGCTCACTCGACAGTTGTCTGCTGCGAACGATGCCGCGGCCGACCCGTTCCGGACCATTGGCGTGGTGGCCACTGACGTGTCGCCCACGGCCGCGGTCGCCCATGCGTCGCGCGTGGCCACGGCACTCCTGCTCAACACGTTCCCGTGGCTGCCCGTGGCACCGACCGTCGAAATTGTCGCCGACAAGAGCGCCGAGGACGTGCGGTTCCCGTACATTCCCGATCACCTCGAGTACATTGTGCTTGAGCTCTTGGTATGTTTTTTTTTATAAACCTTTTCCGTTTTCAATCCTCTCATTTTTTTTGTGATGAATATAGAAAAATGCCATGGTCGCCACCGTCCGCCAAGCGGCCACCAAGAGCAGCAACAACGACAACGACTCCGACACCGACGACCTGGCCGAGGCGATCAAGGCGAGGCCGATCGTGGTGACGATTGCCGCCGGCCCCGACGACGTGGTGGTGCGGGTCTCGGACATGGGCGGCGGCATTCCGCGAGCAGTGCGCCCACATTTGTTTTCGTTTGTGCGGCGGTCGTCCCCCGACGCCACGCTGACGCCGATTGATCCCGAGGAGGTGCATGAGGCTGCGGTCGATGGCGCCGGAATCGATGCCGAGGCCGAACGCGTAGGTGCCGTTGTCGTCGCCGCTGCTGACGACGCCGCTGCCCATCCAAGAGCCGATCAATCAAATCGCGGTGAGAACGAGTCGGACCTGACCACGGGCGCCACCGCGCTGGCCAACATGGTATGGACCACCGCCCGCGCCCGGTCGCTCCCGACCGTCCCGTTACGGCACTTGGGCTTGGGTGCCCCGCTCGCGCGCGTCTTTGCCGAGTACTGGGGCGGGGAGCTCGATGTGGCCGTGGTCGACGGGTGGGGATCCGACGCGTACCTGCGCGTCCCCCGACGCGGGACCCAGGTGGAGAACGTCAAGGCAACCGCGATTGCCGTTGACGCCAAGTGAATTTATTTTTTTTTTGGGTGAAAATGCATGGCGATTTGCAATGGGGCCTACCTGTTTTTTTTAATACCTGGGAGTGGCGGTGCCATGGACCAACCGATTGGCTCGCTGCTCTTCAAAAACCCGTAAGAAAAAACTTAAATCATAGAAAATGTCGACCGTCGTGGCCGCCGCCGAAATGTCGCCTGGGTCTCGCGTTGCGCGCGAGGTGCTCGCCGGTGGGTTGAGTTGCGCCGTGGCCGGGGCCATTACCAACCCCGTCAGTAGCTCTTCTTAATTGCGTTGCTCGAGGAGCCCGTCATTCACGCGTCTAATTGTGGAATAGATGGACGTGGTCAAGATTCGCATGCAGCTCCAGCGCGCCTTGGTCGATGAGCACCAAGTCAACTCCCTGTTCGCGCGACACCTCATACCACATTCAATTCATTCACTCACTCACTTGATCAATGTATAAACAGGACGTACCGCCGATTCTTCCAATCCACCCAAATGATCGTGGCCGAAGAAGGACTCCTGGGACTCCTGATGCCAGGCATGGCCGCGTCTGTGATGCGCGAAATGAGCTACTCGGCGCTGCGGTTCGGCTTGTACTCCTCGATCAAGCGTGTCCTGGTCGGGTCCGACGACCCGGCGGCCATGGCGCATGCGGGGATCGTCACCAAGTTCGCGGCCGGGATGACGTCGGGCGCGATTGGGAGTTGTTTGGCGAACCCGTTTGATCTGGTCAAGATCCGGCTCCAGGCCGAGGTATGCGTACATTTCCTTGATTGATTGCATAAACTTAATTAAATGTGTGGATTGAACTAGGCCGGCCGAATCGTTGACGGCGTGTACGTCACGGGCCTCCGCCGCGGCCACCCGCCTACGTACTCCGGCACCTGGTCGGCGTTAACCACGATCGTGCGAGCCGAAGGGTTTGTGGGGCTGTACAAGGGCGTATCAGCGACGGCCGCCCGCGCGTCGCTGCTCACGGCCGGCCAAATGGCGTCGTACGATACCGCCAAGCACGCGATTCTTGACCAGCAGCTTTTGGCCGAAGGTCCCGTGCTTCACATTCTGTCAGCGGCCATTGCGGGTCTCTGTGCAGTAACAGTAGCCGCCCCCGCCGACTTGGTCAAGTCGCGGATCATGGGCGACCCGCGGCACATCCACTACACGGGGGTACTTGACTGTATAGTCAAGACGGTGCGGGACGAAGGTCCCAGGGCCATGTTTAAAGGATGGCTGCCGAGTTACTTACGGATCGCGCCGCACTTTATGATCTCGTTGCCGCTATTTGAAGTGTTCCGGGTCGCGCTGGGCGTGGGCACCGTATAGAGCAATATACATTTTCACTCTTAGATCACACTCATCAACGGCTCAACTTCCAGCGCGGTGCGTGGCGGCACCAGCGCCATAAAGTCTTGGTACTGAGCGTGCGATGCGAACTGGAGCGCCAGAAACCGTTTCTTGGTCACGCAGTGCAGTACCGCAGTCAGCGTGGTGGTGGTGGGACGGGCGGCTAGGCGTACGGTGAGTAGTGCCGCCGCCGGTGCCCCACCTTGGCCTCGATCTTCCACTGGAATCAGCTCAAATGACGTCGGTGGGCCTGCCAACCGATCCGCGTCCACCTATATTTACGCAGTTGGTGACAGGCCGCAAGTCAACAAACAGCAAAAATGAAGAACGTACAGCTTGCGAGTTCTCGGGGATAAACACCAGCTTCATATCCGACCGCACCGGCCCGCCCATCACCAGTACCGTCACATGCTTCCAATCGTAGAGGGTGCGGCGGCCGTGCTTCCGGCGAGATTTGGTGGACGGAGAACGACCGACGTCTCCTCTTCCTCCTCTTCCTCCTCCAGCATTGGCAACAGCAGGGGTAGCGGGAGCAACAGCAGAGGCGCCAGGCAACTCCACCGCCGCCGACCGTGCCCGGTACTCTGCCAGCACCGGGTCGTGCGCATTCAGCTGTAGAGTGGTCGCTGGCGGCAATGCCCGCGACGACTTGATAGCGAAAGCGCGCACCCCAACCGTCACGGGCATGTCGTCATCGTGAATGCTGTCGTCGTCACCACTGCCGAGCATCATCGATTCGGCACCGCCTCCATCGCCTCTCCACGGCTCGGACTTGTTCGCAATATTGGTGGCCGATTTGGTTGGATCGGCCGCTCCCACGGAGCTCGTCAGGTACGCGGTGGTGTCGTCGACAAACGGCTGGTGGTGCGGCGATACGGGCGGCATGGACCGCGTTTGCAGGATTTCCGGTTGCGGCGGAGATTGTTGGTGCCGCGTGGTGCCGGTTGCGGGCTTGGTGGTCGCGTGCTTTGCAACTGCAGCTCCTGCCTCTCCCGCAGTGACTCCTCCACCGACCCCAGTGGAAGACCCTGTGGCCGACCCCACTTGCTGTTGTTGACCAGCATTCGCCGCTGGCGGTGCTGGAAGCACTCGCGAGGGAGCGTTTCGCCCGCTCGACAACCGCAGATGCTGCACGCACTCGGTGAGCGAGTCGGCCGAACCAACTCGCGAAGGTGCCACGGGCTGGGCTGAACCGCCGCGCGCATTGTAAATGTGAACAAAGATCGGGATCGTGATGATGGAGACGGTCGACAGGCAGCTGTACGCGCGCAAGAACGCCATAGTAGAATACACCCATCCTTGGCCGGGCATGGTGGAGAACGCAAGCATCAGGACCATGAAGATGGCCAAGTTGATCAGGCTCATTCCGATCCTAGCTGTGAAATGGATGGGGTGAGCAAAGTCTCAGCATTAAAGGACACAAACTGTAGTACACGTACCCATAACCCGGTTATTAAACTGGGCCTTGCGATGCTTGTACGCGCACAGGCCCGTGGCCACAAACAATGCCACGTGCGTGAAGAAAACCGCCAGGTAGGTCACGAGCGAGTTCCCGACTTTGCACGCACACGCCAAATCCGCCGCTTGCCCGCTTAGATGGCTCATGACCGGTATTGGCTGGCAAACCGACACGTTCAGAACAATGGCGCTCATGTACACGATCGCAAACGGAATGCCCGACTGCACCATATCCCAAAACACCGCTCGCGCGCCTCGCGACCCGTCCACGAGCGCATATCGAAACAGCAATTGCTGCTCAGGGGTGGCCGGCACTATGGCGGCCGTGGACACGTCCAAGCTCAGTGTGGACCGGGACCGTGCGCCAATGCCGCCGAGCGAAAAGCCAATGGATTTGAGCGCCGCGGCCGATTTTACCACCGAAAAACTGGTGGTCCGGGAGTGGATCCGCTCGTGCGACCGAATCCCAGTCGTGGCCGCGGCAGATTTCGCTTGCAACGGTTGTGGTTGGTGGAGTGCGCTGCCCGAATTGATGGCGGCCTGGCGGTCGTGGTGGGACCGAGAACTCGGTGATCCCGCACTGATCCGGTGCTGGAGCTCGATGGCTTTAGCAATGGACCGCGCGCGCACAAATAGCGTTAGTAGCAGCCCGCCGTTCATGATGCTCGCAAGCACCGACCGGGCAATACATGTGGTGGCGGTCGGGAACCCAACGTCCAGCAGCACTAGTGTCGACCCGACTAGCGCAAACAAATGGAGTGCGGCAAGGACCGGCCAGGGCGTCAGGGCCAGAGCTGCGTGGTTGCGGAAATACACGAGCGCGGCACCGGAGCACCCGACCGCGGTGAACGACAGCCCGCTGACAAGCATCACAAACACGCCCGTGGGCGTGTACCGCGCTGGGTTCTGGTACTCGTACGGAATGTGGTCGAGCGGCGGGTTGCCATCGGTGGTCCCGAAAAATGTGCAGGGCACGAGTAAATGGGCGTATTTTGCGTGCTCGTCCAGTGGGAAGATATTGCAGCCCTTGGTGGTGATGGGCCCAACTGCGCTGCTGTTACCATTCGAGCCTTGAGTCGCGTTGATGATATACTGCGTCAAGGCAGTTGGAGGCGAAAACCCGTCCCCATTCTGGTCAAACAGCAGCGGGTCGCGCGGTCTCGGAATAATATCGGATGTGACGTTAAAGTACGAGAGCGACAT
>MU625137.1:0-10914 GCA_025349905.2 Blastocladiella britannica
GGCCTTTCCTTTTGGCGTGCCTGGTTAAGTTCAGGGTCGAGATCACGAGTTTCTGCTTTTCCGATGGATTTTTGGTTTGGTTGAATCAGATGTGCTCTTTTAACTGCAACCAAAAACGCGCTTTATTAAAAAAAATATGTCGGTACGGCGTGCCATTTCATTCAAAGCATATTGGATCGCATAAGACTCACTTGGCCCAATATATTTATATGCAGTCCCACCAACCCGTCAACCCCAAGCCGTTTCTTACTGGTCTGCTCGGCCAGACGGTGGTTGCGCGCCTCAAATGGGGCATGGAGTACAAGGGCACGCTCGTGTCCTTTGACGAGTACATGAACTTTAAGGTACGACCCCCTATTGGCTTTTCGCTCGTTCGTTATGACGTTGACAATGATAAATTATGCAGCTCGACAAGACTGAGGAATTCATCAACGGCGCATCAGCAGGCGAGCTAGGCGAGGTTCTGATCCGGTACCGTTTACCACGTCTTTTGTTGTGAAGGAAACCGCTGAGCAAAAGTATATACAGGTGCAACAATGTCCTCTTCATTCGCGGCGCCGAGAAACCGGCTGCACCAACCGAGGACGACGGCGATGTGGAAATGACCGACTTGTAGATTGGTTGTATGAATGGGCATCGTATTTTATTCGATTGTATTGAGATGCAGCACGACAACAGACATGCGTCTACGGCAACGACCCGGTTGGCGGCCACTTGATCTCGTCGCGCCAAAACGTGTGAATCGCATCAAAGTACCCCGGCTGCATCGGCGCGTCGTTATGGGTCCCCGCCGCAAACTCGCGCCAGACGCGGTGCGTGGGATCGGAGTCGCTCTTCTTGGCGGTGGCCGCGTTCACCGCCGCCTCGTAGAGCCCGCGCATGTGGGCCGGAGGAATCAGCTCGTCGCGCTTGGACGACAGGAACAGCATGGGCATGTCGCCGCGCACCGTGGCCAGCGATTTCGCGCTTGGCCATCGCTGGTGGCACAGGAATGTGAAGTGTCTCAGTCCTGGCATGACGCTCGGGATCAATTCGGGCTGTGTCCCAACACCAACATCAAAAGGCGTGAGATGTGACAACAAAAAAAAGGAAACATGAGAACGCACAAGACTCAAAAAAGTGTTTTCGACCATCATGGCCGCAATCCGGTCTTGGTTCCGGGCCACCAGATCAATCGTGACCGCCCCACCAATGGACTGCCCGTACACAATGATCTTGCGGTCCTGGCACGCGGGGTGTGACTTGAGGTAGTCCAGGGCGGTTTGGGCATCGATCCGCATACCCTTTTCCGATGGCGAGCCCTCTGACAGCCCGTACCCACGGTAGCTCAGCATGAAAATGTTGCAGCGCAGAGTCCGGTACAGGATCTCGGCAATCGGGAGTCGATGGCCCATGTTGCCAGCGTTTGCCTTTACCATTTTTTATATGAGTTCCAGAGCACGTCCCAGGTCCAAATAAATTCAAAAGGACTCACATGAAGGTACAAGAGCGTCGGCCGACGATCGAGCGCGGCCGTGTCCAAATCGTCCTCCATCATGGGCCGAATGTAGTACCCGCGGACCTTGACCCCGTCGGGCGTGGTCAGCGTCACGTCCTCGTACGGCAGCTCGTACTTGGCCGGGTTGTCGACGTGTTCGCGCGACCCGGCGGGGAAGTCGGCCGGGTAAATCAGTTTGGTTTGGAACGCGACCAAGAACGTGGCCAGGGCCATGGGGACTGCCAAAAGCACCAGCGCCCACCCGGGTACGCGCGAGGTCAGGGCGCGGCCGGGCGCGGAGATCGTCGACCACAGAGTTGCCAGCGTCAGTGAGTTTGCCATTTTGTGGTTTATTTTTGGAAGAGCATTCTTTTTGTTACATTTCCTCATGTTTCCGCTTGGACGCGCCGTGTGACACGCGAGAAACCCTCTGTCCCGACTGCGCTTGCTTAAGGATCGCTGCCAGTGGCTCGAATGCCAGTAAATCGTCCGGTCGGAACGCTTCTGCGGGTGGTCGGCCTGAGTACATTTCGTGAATTTCATTGCTCATGCAACACATGCGAAAAAAAAAAAAAAAAATGCATACCACCAGTGGCGAAATAGCGGTGATTCAAGGCCTCAGTTGCAGTGAATCTCACGTCCGGATTGTACCACAAGAGCCGACTGAGCAGATCGCGCGCGAGTTGCGAGACGTTGGCGTAGCGCGCGTGTATGGCGGGTGGGCCGCTGTTATACACAAAAAAAAATGGATGAGTATGCCACAGTCAAAAGCAAAAGTAATGGATTACCTGTACTCGGAGTCGTTGATGAGATGCGCGTTTGGGAGGTCGCGCCAGGTGGGCCATTGCAGCGAGGACGGAAGACCCAAGAGCCGGAAAATCAGGTGCAGCTGCTCGACCTCTTCCTTTCCGGGCATGATCGGCTGCTTGAGGAGCAGTTCGCCAAAGACGCACCCGGTGGACCACATGTCGACGGCCGTCGAATACGTGGTAGCGCCGAGCAAGAGCTCGGGTGCGCGGTACCTATTATGTATACATGAGTTGAAATGGACGGATCCAAGGGAAAAAGTGCAGATACCAGAGAGTGACAACCTTGGGGGTCATGGGCACGATGGGGAACGGGTATCGTCGTGCCAGTCCGAAATCGGCTAGGTTGGTTGGAAGGAACCGTCAGCACATAAATCCAAAAGACAAAAGGAAATATATATACCAATCTTCAATACGCCATGCCGGTTCAACAACAGGTTAGCCAGCTTCAAGTCGCGATGAATGACCATTTGCGCGTGCAAGTACTGGATCCCGCGCAAGAACTGGAACGTCATGTTCTTGACCACGGCGTCGGGAAGCACGGTCGGGATCTGGTCCAGGATCTTGGCCAGGTCGCGCTCGCAGAGCTCCATGACCATAAAGATGTGGTCGCTGGGACCACCCACCACCACGTCCTCGAGCGCAATCACGTTCTCGTGGTCCAGCTCGTGCAACAGCGCAATTTCGCGGTAGGCAGGGACCGAAAAGCCGTCGCCGTCACCGGCGGTCGGGTCGATCCGGATGCGCTTGACGGCAAACTCGTGGCCAGTAGAGCGTCTGTACCGAGGGCCTGCAGTGGTGGAACGGGCCGTGGTGGCTCCAGAGGGCGTTGCCACGGACACTGACGAAGAGGGAGGCGGCGGTGCGATTGGCGACGCAGCAGCAGACGAGGTCGAGCCAGTCGTCGAGGTCGCAGGGGCAGAAGAAGCGGCATGCGAAGCAGCGAGAGCGGCAGCAGCGGCGGCGGCGGCAACACGGTCCGTGATCCTAAAAACCTCGCCATAGGTGCCCTCGCCCAGGCGCTGTTCCTCGCGGAAATCGGTTATGTTGCGGCAGGTGCCCAGAAACGGCGCGGGCGGGACGCGTGAGTGCTTCAGGTCCACAAACACGACGGTATCGGTGCTCTTGCTCCCATTACTGCCATTCGGTTGCGGTGGTGCTGGGTCGTGAGGGCGGCTCATTCTCTTTTGATTGAAATATGATGAGAGCTTCACAGCCTCAACCTCTCTCGTATTGCAACCCTTGGGACAACTCTGGGATTCAAAAATATATAATATATAAGAATGGACGCGGACGCCATCGCCGAGCGCCAGATGCTCGAGGTCACCGCGATCCAGTCCATCTTCCACGACGAGTACTCGCCCCTCAAGCACCCGCCAAACCCATGGAAAGTCAAGGACCGCCGCCCGCCGCCGCCCTACTTTATGCTGCGTCTGAGACTTCCGTCCGACCCGGCCCTGGACGCCGTGCGTGCCCTGGCCCACCTCGACCTGCTGGTCAAATTCACCCTCAAGTACCCCGACGACCCGCCTGACCTGTCCCTCGGCACCCACGCCGGCTTACCTGCGCACTTGCTGCCAACACTCCTGGCAGAGCTGCGCGCCAAGGCCCGAGAACTGCGTGGCCAGGAAATGGTCTATGAGCTCGCGACTCTGGCGCAAGAATGGCTGGCCCGGCACCACACCATCCCCGTGCTCCCCGTCCCGCCCGGATCAGCGATTGCCGTCTCGTCGTACCAGCAGATGCAGTCTCGGCACGAGCACGAGCGCGAGGAGCGAGCGTCGCAGCAAGCGATTCTGGAAGAACAGCATCGCCGGGCTCAGGAAGAGGCTGCGCGCGCGACCTCGATCCAGCTCGACGCGCACCTGCAGCTCGAACTGGCCCGCCGAGAACGCGCGCGCGACGAAATGCGCAAGCGTAAGCGGCTCGAGTCCATCGGCGCCGCCATCCCGGGCCTCGCTTGGTACCAGCTGGAGGGCGTCATTGATCTCGGGACCCGTTTTGCGCTTGGACGCGCCGTCGCGCTCTCGCCCGACGATCCGGACTCGGCCGTCTTTGAGGCGCTGATGGTGGTGCGCCGGTTGTCTGAGTTGGATCCTGCAGGTCCAACCTTATCCTCGTCGTCCGCGTCGGAACGCCGATCAGCCCCCAGTCCCCCTACTCCCTTCACCTGTACGCGCCTTGTGTGCGTCGATACACGCTCTGAGCAGCCCGTGCTTGCTCATCTCGCGCGCACCTCGCATGCTATTGCCTCGACTCTTATTCAAGGTCTTCGCCCCTTGTCACTCACCTGCTCCTCGGCCACCTTCCATCCGCACGTACGTCTGTCCTTTTTAGGTTTTTTTGCCTGGCTGTCAAAAGCATAACGACTCAAATAAACAGTTGCGTGTCCATTAGATATGCGTCCTCTACGATTTTTTGCTGCACCACGAGCAAAACGAGAGTGCAGGGATAAATGACGAAACCTGGTCGATCCTCGCGTTGGAAGAACCGGTTCTCACCGGCACATTGGCTCTGCTTCTCTCGCAATGTCGGCGCCTGGACATTGCCACCGCGTGCGTGTACACTGGCCAGCTGCTAGATGCGCTGGCCCACTTGCACGACACCACCGCCCACCACTGCGTCGACCTCGAGCACATTCTGGTGACACCCACGGGCAACATCAAGCTCAGCTGTGCCAGCGCGGTGCTGGTGCGACGGCCGCCGCAGTGGCCAGAACCGTGGTGCGCTGACGTGGACTCGCCGCGCGCCTGCGACGTGTTCCATGCCGCTGTCGCGTTTCTGGCAATGGTCGCTGGTGTCAAGGCTCTCGAGTGGTTCTCGCCCCTACAGGTGCTTGAAATGTGGCGCGGGCACCGTGAGAGCAAGCAGCCTGGTGCCGGTAGTGCCGGCGGCGGCAGTGGCAACACCAACAAAAGTTCAGCGCCGCTCACGGGCACGCGCTCATCGGGCCACTCGGCGCTGCACGTTCGGGAGGCGCACGATCTCATCATGCAGATTCCGACTTCCGTTCAGTCCACGCTGGTCGCCATGTTGACGCATGCCCCACGGCCCGTCACCCAGCTCGCCACGTACTTTAGCGCCGTCTCCCGGCGCATTCAGACCGTGACGCCCAAGACCGGGCCGATGCTTGCCATCGATATGCTGGTACCGGCGCTTGGGGCCGAAGGAGGTGTGGGGAATGGGAGTTTCGGGACCCCGACCCTTGGCGCTTCGCCGTTTGGTGCGGTGCTCGGCGGTTTAGGTGCGACCGTCGCTGCCAACTCTGTCTCGCGTTACAAGACTGACTTTGAAGAGCTCGAGTACATTGGTCGGGGCGGGTATGTTTTTTCATTATTTTTTATAGGTTACTCAAAAGCTCACAACATACACTCTAGATTTGGCCAAGTCGTCAAGGCCCGGAACCGGCTGGACGGACGCGTGTACGCCATCAAGACCGTACCCCTGTCACGCAGCTCGAACGACAACCGCAAGCTCTTGCGCGAGGTCCGCACCCTGTCGCGCCTCAACTCGTCGCGCTGCGTCCGCTACCACCAAGCGTGGGTTGAGGACGTGCGTGGGACCTGGGTAGAGGACTCGGCGTCCGACCCGAACGGGACCGACACTGCTGCTTCCCATTCAACCGACGACGACGCATCGTCTGACTCGTCGGCCAGCGACAGCGATGAAGACCCGTTCAGCGCGTCGGCGCTGATTCGTGCGGCCGAACGCGGCGCCATGCCCAGCACCAGTCCCGAGGACGATGCCGAGGGCGACGACTGGATCTCGTTTGACCGGTCCGCTTCGTTTGCGCGGTCCAAGCGAAGCAGCCGCCGTCGCCGCGGACTCCCGACTGGCAAGCGGCCCTCGAAACCCACTTCACCGCTGGCCGAGTCCGATCGCAGTAGTCTGAGCAGCAATAGCAGCAGCAGCGATAGCGAGGGCGGCAACGTCATCAAGGGGTTCTTTGTTGCCCCCGGCGAAACGTCATCTGACGATGCCGATTCTTCTTCGGCGGACGAGAGCAGCTGCAACGACACGGACGACTCTGACGACGACGATGACGATGACGATGTAAAGTCAGCGCCTGCCTCGCTTCGCGTGCCACAAGAAACAAAACGCAAGGGTGCACCTAGTGCTACCTCGACGCCCTCGGTGGTGGCAAGCAGTCCGCGCTCGCTGCTCGATCCCCGCGCCATGCGCGCGCTGCAGTCGGACGGGAGCCAAGGGCACGCAACTGCCACCAGTGCCGTGTCGGGCGACTCGTCCACCAGCGGCAAGACGCTGTACATCCAGATGGAGTACTGCGAAAACCGGACGCTCAGTGATGTGATTGAAAAGGGTGTCACGCTCAACGAGGCATGGCGGTTGCTGCGCCAGATCGTTGAGGGGTTGGTCCACATTCATGCCACGTCCATTATTCACCGGGACTTGAAGCGTATGTTTTCCTTTTTTTTTCGTGCATTGGATGTCAAAGACGTTGATTGGTTCAAACACATATAGCCAAAAACATCTTCCTGGACGGTGACACCAACGTCAAGATCGGAGACTTTGGCCTGGCAACAACTTTCTTTTTCACGTCAGCCCACCTTGATCCGTCGGTTAGCGCTTCTGCAAGCACCGCCTCGATGGTAGCGCCCACCGCCAAACCGATTGCTGTTCCTGCCATTTACGGCCGCGGCATGGGCGAGTCGGGAATCGCGGGAAGCGCGTCGGTCCCCGTGGATCGGTCCCTCACTGGCGACATTGGGACCGCCCTGTACACGGCGCCCGAGGTTCGGTCGAGCTCGCAAAAGTACAACCAAAAAGTGGACATGTACTCGCGTATGTTTTTTTCTCGTCCCTTTCTCCGTTTTGACAGGGACTGACTCCTATTAATAGTCGGCATTATCTTTTTCGAGCTCGTCCACCCGCCGTTCACAACGGGCATGGAGCGGTTCATGCTTCTGCGCGATCTCCGGTCGCCCGAAATCGAGTTTCCACCGTCGTTCCCAGGTGGCAAGTCCTCTCCGCAGGGCCAACTCATTTGCTGGCTGCTGAGCCACGACCAGACCAAGCGGCCAACGTCGCTAGAGCTGCTCCACTCGCACCTACTGCCCACCGCCATTGAAGACGAGTACATTCAAGAAGCGCTACGCACCGTCACCAACCCGGCCAACACCACGCACTACACCAAACTGCTGCACACTCTGTTTGATCACCCGGAAGTGTCGCCGTTCTTGGCGTACACGTACGACGAGCGCGCACCGGTGGACCCCAAATACGCGCAGGCGCTGACGGCCGTGCAGGAAATATCCACCCGCGTGTTCCGATTACATGGGGCCGCGTACTTGTCGACGCCTCTCATGTCCCCCAAGGTATCGGTTGGTGGGGGGACCGGGATCGGGCCAGGTGGGATGCCCAGCATTCAGGCGGGCGGCGAAGTGGGCGGCGGCAAGCGCGCGGCGCAGTTCCTGGATCCCGCGGGTAACCACGTGGTGCTTCCGTACAACCTGACGGTGCCCTTTGCGCAGTACCTAGCACGCACGGGTACTACGCACATGCGCCGGTACGTGTGGGGACACGTGTACCGAGAAAATGTGCTGGGCGGGCAGCCTCGGGCGGCGGTGGAGGCCGACTTTGACATTGTGGCCCCGATCCCGAGTTCCGCTGCCACTGCATTGCAGGCGCAGATTTCGGCCGCGCTCAAGCCGACAACGACGGGCCCGCTCAGCCACTTCCACGGCGGCGGTTCCGGTGGCGGGAGCTCGGGTCCTTCGCGCAGCAGCAGCGGGCAGTCGCCGCCACCGCCGCCGTGGCTGTCGCAGCTGTGCGTGCCGCTGCCCACCGATGCAGAAGTGATTCAAGTGGTTACCACGGTGCTAGATGCCATGGCGCCGATCTGCCGCCAGGGATATCATCTGGTGGTCAATCAGACGTTGCTTGTTGACATCTTGGTGCGTTTTTTTTTTTTGTTTTGTTTTTGTTTTTGTTTTTGTTGCAGTGTCAAGATCTTACACATCCATCAAATTTATAGTTTTTGTACGCAAAGGTGCCAGACCACCAGCACGCGATCGTGATCCAGACGCTTGACCTGCACTACAAGGCGACCGCATCCCAGCTTCGAGCCAAGCTCTTGTCGCTACTCAGCAAACGGTGTGTGGACGAACTCATGCCGTTCTTTGGCACCCACGAGCTGAGCGATGCGCGGCGGCTGTTTGCGAGCATTCTCGCGCATGTCTCGCTTGGCCCCCTCGCCGAACTGCTGCTCAAGCACCTGGACCAGCTAGTGACGTGGACGCGCGCGCTGGGCGTCGGGTGCCCGGTACTGCTTGCCCCACTCATGACCTACCAGTACGCGCAGTACCACGGCGGGGCCGTGTTCCAGGCGCGCCTCAATGCACTGCAGCACCGCGCCGATGTGGTGGCATCGGGTGGGCGGTACGACCGGCTCGTGGCTGCTGTCGCCATCCCGGGGACCAGTCCTTTGGTTGGAGGTGCTCGGGGTGGGGACGCGGGGTACTCGGCCGGGCCTGCGGTCATGGGCGCGCACTTGGCGGTGCAGAAACTGGCGTGGATCCATCAGCAGCACTACTCGGGCGCGCCGTCGACGCGGGTGATGGTTGCTTCTTTTGGCAGTGGGCCGACACTGGTGGCCGAGAAGATGCGGGTTGCGAAAGAGATCTGGGCCGGCGGGATTGCGTGCGAGATCAACTGTACGTTTATTATCCATATTTGGCAATGGAGGCAATTCATATTCAAAATGCATGAAACAGATGACGAAGGAGTCAACGCCGACTACCTGGTGCAAATATGCAAGCAGCAGAGCATTCCGCTGCTAATCTTCCTAAAAGCCGATCCGTCGGGCGCGGGAGCCGTCAAGGTCCGGAGCGTGCGCACGCGCGCCGAGGCCGAGTTCCTTCGTACCGACCTGGTCATGCACTTGCGTTCCGAGCTGGCGGCGATCGAGAGCGCCGAGGCTGGCGGCGGGTCCGGTTTCGCACCTGGATTCGCGCTGTTGTCGGGTGGTAGCGGCAGTGGAAGTGGCGCCGGTGTCGGCGGAGGCAGCGGCAACAGTGCAGTGAGCGGTGGCGCCGGTGGGAGCGGCAGCGGCGGTGGTGGCAGCGGACCCAGCGCCAGTGGCGGAAGTACTGGGGGAGGCAATGCCGGTGGTGGTAACAGTTCGAGCCACATGAGCGGCGTGCAGTCCCTGCTCACCAACACCGGGTCGTTGGGCAACTTATCCGGCAGCGGCTCTACGCCCTCCGCGTCTGCGTCCACTTCAGCCAGTGGCGCCGCGGCCGCAAGCGGACCGGTCTCGATCGTCATGCCCCCCGCGGTGCAGCGCAAGCTCAAGCACAAGCAGCGGATGCTGGTCACCGAAAAGGCGGTGGCGTCGGTCGCACGTGGGGTCGGGGAAGTGGCATCGGGGCCTGTGGTCGCGGTGTACTCGCTCCCCGTCGGCGTGTTGCGGGCGATTGCGGCCGAAGCGGCGGCGGCGCTGGTGCCCAGTGGCCGCGGCGCGCCAGTTGGGTTGACGAGGACTGGTACGCTGAACCATTTTTGCTTTTGCAGGATCCTTTTTGCTTGACAAAACCATGTGCATAGCAATTGAAATGGCCACGTCCAGCGCGGACCGAGAGCTGGTGGATCAAGTGCGCACGGCCCTCGGGAAGCTGCGGACCCAAGGCGCGTGGCGCGCGGCGTTCCTGTACAGCGTCAACGAGGACATGCACTGCATGGTGCCGCTGCGGTGATTTTGGTTGGATCGGTGGACTGAGAAATCGCGTACTTTTTTTTTCTACGTGGCCATTTCACGTGAGCAAATTTCCGGGACGTTCGAAAACGCGAGTGGCAAAAATGAAGACCCACGCTCGACCAGCGACAACCACGCTCTTTCGCCGCGACGTACATACCCTTTACGCTTACGCACACCCTCTCAGTGGACGATCGCGTGCTGTAAATCAATAACACACACACATAATGGCTCCCACTAAAAAGTCCACCCTTGCCGCGCTGGCCGTGCTCTCGCTCTCGTCGCTCGCCGCCGCCTCGGACGTGGTGGTTGACGACGCCCCGATTGTGGCCGACGCGCCCGCTGCTGTTGCTGCTGCTGACGCCGCGCCCAAGAAGCTGACCACCGCCGAGAAGATCGCCGCCGTCACGCCCAAGACTCCCTGGACGGTACACCTCTTCACCCTTCTCTATGGATCGTGGTATACATGACCATACTCACTCTCTTGATCTTTTGAATAAATAACAGCCGTCCACGGTCAAGCTGCCCGCCGGCACGCTGGCCGATCAGTTCCCGTCCGTGGCCGACTTTGAGTCCAACTGGGTCCCCTCGCGGTCGCAGAAGGCCGATGTGCCCGCCGGCAGCGCCGACAACGACAAGGACCAAGATCTGTGGCGGTACCGTGGCGAGTGGAAGGCCGAGGAGCCGCACACCACCAAAGGGTCCGGCCCCGGCGATCTGGGCCTGGTGGTCAGCTCGCCCGCCGCGCACCACGCCATCTCGCGCAAGCTGCCCAAGCCGGTCGAGTTCAAGGGCAAGAGTACCGTCACCATCCAGTACGAGGTCAAGCTGCAGAACGGGCTCGAGTGCGGTGGCGCGTACATGAAGCTGCTCGAGAAGGACGCGGCATTTGTGCCCGCGCAGTTCTCGGACAAGTC
>MU625138.1:0-10893 GCA_025349905.2 Blastocladiella britannica
GCAACGAGAAAAACAGCTTGGTTTGGTGCTGGAAAAACAAGGACCGAAGAATTCCGTTGGCGATAAAACGGACGTTTTGTTCCACATCACTTCCATCACTGAATTCCAACACCTGAACTCTTTTCAGTGCGCAGCCGTGGAGTTTGATTTGATTTGAGTTTTTTTGTTTGTTTTGATGAACCTCAATGCGGCACCTCCTGTGATTTTACTTTTTAAAGGCGAATGCGAGCTTGGGACGCCGTACTGGGACCGTCGTTGCCGCTGGTGCTGCTGGTGCTGCTGGTGCTGCTTCTGCTGTAGTGGGTGCTGTGCTTGGCTGCAAAATGATGCCGTGCCAGAGAAAAGAAAACGTGTAATGCGACGACAGGACAAGTGATAAAAGGAAGAATCATCGCAAAAGTAGATTGTGATGGTACTGTACCTTGCTTGTCGTGGTTGCCGGCGGATTTGGAGGAGCAGCAGGAGGGGTAGTCACGGTGACTGTGGACTGGATCGGCGTCGTGTGCTGGGATTGTCCCGCATATTGAGGTTGCATCGCGTATTGCTGTTGCGCAGTATACTGTTGTTGCATCGCGTATTGCTGCTGTTGCATCGCATATTGCTGCTGTTGCATCGCGTACTGCGACTGCATCGCATACCACGCCGCATACTGGGGTGTCCCGTACGGAGGAGCAGCCGCCACGTACTGTGCAGAGTACTGCGTCTGTGCGGCATACCACGCGGCATACTGGGCAGCGGCAGCAGCAGGATCGGCCCCCTGTGCGCCGTGTCCACCCACGACCGTCGTCACTGGAGCAACGATCGCAGCAGCAGCAGGAGCCTCTACCACCGGATCAGGACCGCTTGGTACAGCAGGCGCAGCAGGACCAGCAGCCGCAGCCGCCACCATAGACGCAATCTCGCTCTCTTCGCGCCGCCTCGCCCGTTTCCGCTCACGCCCCACAACCCCGGTGCCAGTGCGGGCTTTCCGATCGGCCTCGCGCGCGTCCCGTGCGCGTTTCCTATGATGGTGGTCGTAGCTGGCCAAGTGCGCGTCGAGCTGTGCGTGGTTGGCGTACTGCTTGGAGCACACGTCGCAGTAAAACGACCGGCGGGCCACCAACACTGCGGTCTCAACAGCCCGATCGGCCGCGAGCTTGGCCAAGCGCGTCTCGCGGTCGGCGTCCGACTCGTCCGCCAGCCGGTCGGCAACGGTCGCGGGCCGGACGGTGGCGGCGGTGAGCATTTCCAGGTCTTGGGCCCATTTTCCTACGCCAAGGGTGCCCAAGTTGTCGTTCGAGGGGATGGGATCGACTCGGCCTTATATTTTGACGGTACTGAGTATGGTCGCAGTAGGGTGGCTATGTTATAATGTACCTTGCTCGTGCTTCCCCATGCCGGCCCCCTCGCGCCAGCCCATCTTTTTGAGCAGCCGGAAACCAATGTTGGACGGCGCAATGTGGTCCGACGACGCGTGGTGGTCGTGACGTAGGGTATCGCCTGTTTCTTCTTCCTCTGGCTCGTGGAGCCGCTCGTCATTGTCGTCGTCCTCGTAGTCGCTCTCTTGGTCGCGCGTCTGGCGGTCGTCCATTCAAGTAAGCTCTTTCGTTAATCAAACTAAACTAAAAATGTCGCTCCTGGAAGCCCTCGGATCCCGCAGCGCGCCGTCGCGGCTGATATACGACGACGAGTTTGCGCTGGCGTCGGATCTCGCCTTGGACCACGACACTTCAACCAACAACAACAACCCGCTGCTGGACCCGCTGCGCAGCTTTGCCTTCACTCCAACCACCTTATCTACCGATGATTGTCGTACGCTGCTGGTGGGCCTGGGCTTGGGCGGCGATCTAGTCGCGGCCATGGTCGCCCATACATTCGATGCGCGTCCGGCTGGGTCGATTACCGTCACGTTTCCGCCGGTACCGCCCATACCATGCTTGACTGGTTTGAGCTTGATCGATCGACTCACCTACCTTATATATGCAGCCGTATACCACATCGACCACCGCGGCTCCACTGTCCGCCACGCTCCCCGTGATCGACTTACCCGGGGGCGTCCGCGCCGTGTCCTTACCGTCGTCAGTGCTCCCGGCAGCGTTCCCGGCCGAACTGCACGGCGCGTTGGCTCGGTCGCTGCTTCAAACAACCCTAAAGGGGACGCGCGTGGTCGCGGTCACGTCGGTCGTGCCCACGGCACTCTCTGCCGGTCCGCGGGCAGCCCTGACGGGATCTGATCTGGACGTGGCCCCTTTGGTTTTGCTGGCGATCCGGAACCCGGTGGAACTATCAACAAATGCTAAAACGACAACGAACGCGGTGGTGCCGGCGCCCGTGCCGCTGACGATCGGCGACGTCACCGCGGCGCTGATGGTGGAGGCGGCGGCGCAGAAGCGGCCCGGTGTGACGCTGGCGGCCGTGGTGGCCCCCGGGGCCGCGGCGGATGTGCCGGTGGGGACCGCCGAGGCGTGGATCGGGGCCATTATGGCTGAGGTGCAGCAGGCAACGAAGGACGGGCAGAAGGAGTATAAAGCGGCGGCTCGGCACGCGGTCGACGGGTGGCGGAACCGCGCGAGTGCGAGTGGGGCCATGTATATGTAAAAATAGTACGGTCGTACTGTTGTTGCCTGTTGCCTGTTTCTGTTTTTTTTTTACTTCTCTCTTTTGACGTGCAACACAACAATCGAGTATTGGACTGGACTGGACTGGACACGCTTACAAGAAGAGACCTTGGCCACCGGCGATCTCCCAGCGGCAAAAGCAAAAAAGTCAACAACAACACACACGGCAGCCCAGCCCATGATCCGGACGACGGATCCGACGCGCTCCTCCACCACCACCCCTGCTCTACTGCTGCCGCCATGTCGCTAGACGACCGCGACTACTTTATTTCCACGCTTCTTTACTATGGGGTAATATTATTTCTACCAAAGGACGCGTCCTTTTAACTAACTAATATACATAGTTCGACCTGTACCACGGCGACCCATCCACCCAAGCGGCCGCCGCCACCGCTCTTCGCGCCGCCGTGCACACGGGCATCTCGTCGCAGGACCGCGTCCTGATGGCCTGCAGCGCACTGCTGTGGCCCGAGTCCGCCGCAGATAACATGTACAGCCTGGACCTGTCGGCCGTGTACTCGGTCGCGTACCTTGTCGAGGGGTCGGGTCCTCGTGCGGCTCCTACCGCTCCAACCCCACCGTCTCTGGCCACGGCCCCCGAGACCGTGGTCCGCGACGTGGTCAGCGTGGTGGCTGCGCTTGGGTTTTACGCGATGCAGGTGAGCACGGCGGTCGCCAACCGGTTTTTTGGGTGGCTCGATACGGCGGTGCAAACCAACGCGGTGTTTAAAGCGCGCGTGTTGATGGCGATCTTGACCGTCCCACGGTCGGCTCGGCCCGGGGCGGCGGCGCCATTACTGACGAGTACGACCACGGCGTCGGCGATCCTGAGCCCACACTTGCAGCCGACGGTGTTGCCGATGGTCGCACGCACACTCGCGGCACGGCCGTACACGCCGCTGATGCTGCTGGCGGCCGACATGTTCTGGGACCCGGTGATGCCGGGGGTTCTGAGCGCGATGATGGCCGCGCCGCCGCACGTGCGCGACCCGGCGCTCGCCGCGCTCATTTCGGGGTCGGTGGCCGCCACTACCTCTGCCGCAGCCACTCCGATCGCCGCCGCCGCCATAGCCGCCTCCACCAACGGTACAACCGTGACGCCACGGTACTACCAGTCGCTTCTCGACTGGCTCGTAACCTACCAGCTTGGTCCGCAATTCAACCCGGCGACGGACTTGCCCCCCTTCACCGCCGCCAATAAAGTCGCGTCGCGCGTGCCGGCAGCGCACCGCAAAATGGCGGTACAGTTGGCGGCGCTGGACACGGTGGCGGCGATGGCGACCCGCGATCGTGGGTGGGCCGCACGCAACTTGGACGCCGTTGGCGCGCTGGCGGCCACGGGACTGGCGCGGTCGGCCAAGGCCGCGGCGGCGGCGCGCATGGTGTTGGACGCCACCGCACCCACAACCGGTGCCACGAGCGGTACTCTCGGTGCCGCCCAAGTGGTTTCGGACCGGTGGATCTCGCTGGCACTGGACTTGAGCGCAACCCTGGTCACTCCGCACGCGGCCGTCACGTGGGCCGAGCACTTGGCACGGGTGCTGGAACGCTCCGCGGCCACCGTCGCCGGTGGTCTTGGCGGCGTCTCGGACAAGGCGTTGCGCGCACTGGCGGCGGAGACGTCGCCGCTGTGGCGGCTGCGAGCGTCGTTTGCGGCCGTCGGGGCGGTTAACGATGCGGTCGACCGGGTCGCGGCCGCGACACTTAGCGTTGCGTGTTCGACTGCTTCCGCATCTGCTTCGAGTCGGCCCACCGTGAACAATGACGGTACCGCTGGTGGCAATTATACGAATGGCTTCGCGCCTCACGTCTCCGATCTCGCCCAAGAAGACGACGATGACAACGCCAATCATGATCCGCTGGACGCATTGCGCGATCTCCTAGTGCATTATGAGGTGGTCTCGGACGACGCGTCGGTGCTCGTCTCCAGCACGCGTGTTGGCGGCGCCGCATCCAACACCCTTCCGCCCGCGCTCGCCGGCGACAACTGCAAGCTCGCGAGGTTCGTGCGGGTGATTGGCCGCGTGGTGGAGCTCGACGCGCTCGACGTCGTGCCCGTGCGGTCCGCGTCCCGAACCAGGGTCCACCCACCAACCCAACTCCCAGGTGGGCCGGTTCGGCCGCCGCCGCCATCGTCGTCCACCACGACCTCGTTGCTGGACTTGTTGGCCGCCGCGGCAATGGACGCCCTTGCGCTCGCGTACGCCAACAACAGCCACGGCTTGAGCGTGCTGGCATCGGCACTCACCCAGTTGCTCGCTTTACCGCGCCGATGGAACCACCAGTCGGTCGCGGCCGTCGCGGGCGTCGCGGCTACACAGTGGCTGCCGGTGCGGCTGCGGAAAGTCGCGCTCGCGACCCTAGCCGAATCGGCGGCAGCTGCGGCGATTTCGCCCGATACACTGGCGGTGGCGATTACAGGCGTCCTGGGCCATCGCACTCCGGCGCCGGTCCTGTGCGACTTGTTGGCGCTGGTGCTCACGTGTGTTCCTGACGAGGCGATCGCGGAATTGAGCGACGAAGCGTGCGAAATGGTGATTCTCCAGGCAGTCGCTGAAACCGTCGAGTCGTACGATGATGATGGGCAGCAGCAACAACAGCAGTGGATGCGCCTAGCGTCACGTATCCCACGGGCGGTACCCACGCACTCGCTCGACCAGTTCAAGCGGTGCGTCATGGCCGCGCCGCACGCGGGCCAGTTCCACGCGCAGCACGTGCACCGGCTGCTCGCCTCGACGGGCCGCGCGCTTCCAATCGCCGACCTGCAGCGACTTTTCGCCAGCACGGCGGTGGGGCTAACGATGCCCGCACACCTATGGCGGTCGCGCGAGGCCCTGGAAACGTACGCGGCATGGGAGGCCGCGCGGTTCTGTGTCCTGGTGCGGTTCAAGACGCCCGTTGGGTCGGCGTCGGCGACGCTGATGGCCATCGAGACGCTGGTCCACCGCAAGCAAACTATGGCGGTGCGGATCCTGGACGCGATTGACCGGTGGTTACTGGTCGCCGACGCCGGATCCGCCGCGGCTTCTGCTAGCAGTGGGCTACTGCCGCCGCCATTGCCGCCGGCCGCCGCCAAGTACTTGACCGATAACGGCGCGACCATGGCCGAGTGGACAGCACGGGTCCGTCGCGCGGCGGTCCGCGCGGCTACCCAGGCCGGGTGGCGCGTGTCGGCGGTCGCGCATGCGATGGCACTGGCGGCAGCGCCCAGCCGGAAACACGCGACGCGCGTGGACGTGGGCGTGGCGGCACGGCACTTGGCCGCTCTGGGCGTTCCGGACTTGGTCGACGGGTTCTCTAGTGTGTTTGGATCCGACTTGGACCGGTCCAGGGCGCTCGCGTGCGGGGCGGTCGAGACGTTTCCGGCAGACGAGGATGAAGGGGGTGGCACGGGGCGCGAAGATGCGGTAACGGTCATTGGCGGCGGTGGCGCTTCCTCGCTGGGATCGAGTACCAACAACGCGACGGCTGCTACTCCTGGGATCAGCTTGGCCACGGCGTACTTGGTCATGTCGGACTACCGCGCCATGGACCAGTTTTACGCCGAACATGTACTGCATGGCGAGGACCAGGGGATGGATGCCATGCATGCCGAGATGCTGGAGCAGGTACTTTCAATTTTTTTTTTCTGTTTATTCATGTCCAGGATCTTCATCCTTGTAAAAAAAAAAAAAATTGATTAGATCTGCTGCATTGACGATGGCCTGCCGACCGAACCTCTCCGCCGATCCGGCCACGTGGACCCGTTCGCCAACATGTCCCCCGCCGACCACTTGCGCGCCGAGCTCGCCGATGGCCGCCCAACCAAGGCTCTGCTCACGTACGCGAGTATCTTGCCGCCACACGTGCCCGTGTTTCTCCCTTACGCCACCACCGATCGCGTCTTGCACTTGGACCCGGTGGCCCTGGCCAATGGCCGAGACTTGGTCTTGCTGGCGGCGACCGTGCGTAAGCTGCACAACGTGGAAGTCGCGGCCGCCGTGGCATTTGCAGTCCCCGAAGCCGAAGACGCGGCACGCGAACGCATGAAGGCCACCGCGGTGCTGGACCGCGCGGTACGGATCGAGGACGCGGTCGCGGACCCGGGCGCGTTCGCCGCGCTCCTGCGGCACGACCCGACATTGTTTCCGGCCGTCGCGGGACTGTTGCCGGGCCTGGAAGCACAGCTAAGGGTGGCGGCGGCTGCACAGGGACAGACCGTGGGACGCGTCAGCACAGTGTTTGCGGTACCGCTGTCCGAGCTGCCGGGCCCTAACGAGGTGGGGGTCACGCTGATGGAGGCCGCGACAATGGTTCATCCGGGGTCGGAGCGCGTGTGGCGAAAATGGGCCGCGTTCCACATGTCGCGCGTCGGGGTGCCGGCGCACTTGCAGGACCCGGCTGAGGCAGCGCCTGAAGCCAACGACCAAAACGAAAAGTCTGCCGAAGCAGCGGCCGTGGCGACACTCGAGTACCTGACCCGCGTGCGCGACGGCAACGCCGCCAGTGCCGACCGCGCGATCGCAGCGGGCATGCAACTTCTGGCGCTGGTAGAGTTGGTGCTGTCCGACACGTTCGTGGTGGATACGGTCCTGCCGCGCGTCGCCGGCACCCTGGTGGCGGTGTGGCGGTTCCTGCTCCCGCAACTGCGGAGTTTCCTACGGCACCCGAGGCACGCGGTCGTGGACGTGGCCGCGGCGCTGATGGCCGCGGTCGGGCAGCGGTACCCGAGCGACTGCATGTACCCGCTGGTAGCCGAAGCGATCGAGCGGCCCGAGAACGCCGCGGTCATGCGGTTGCTGGAGTCGTTGGGCGACCCAACCGCCGTGGAAACGACAAGGGCACTGGTGCAGCAGATGCAGGGGTTGACGGTACTCAGGCCCGAACGGTGGTACCATGAACTGACGCGGCTGACGCGCGCACTGGCGCAAGTGGGCACCGACGTGGACGGCGTGTTCCGGGATCTGGACTGGTTGCGGTTCCATCACTTACGTGACGCGACGGCCAGTCACGACTTGCAGTTCCGGGCACTGGCGCGCGAAAAGATCGAGGTGGCCGTCGACGAGGCGCGCGAGATCTGGGACAATATCCGGGACGCTATCCCTGAGGGCTTGTCGCCCGCCGACCACCGCGCACTGATGCGCCCGATCTGGTACTTGTTTGAGCCGGTCCTGGCGCTCGTGGCGTCGGCGGTCGCACACACTACCCAGCTGCACTTGGAGGATGTCGGTTTAGTGCACGGGCTCGACTTGAGCGCAGCGTACATGCCCGGCCGTCGCGACCGCATTGCTCGTGTTGCACCGACGTTCGGGGTGCTCTCCACCAAGACCAAGCCCAAGAAACTGATGATGGTCTCCGCCGAGGGGACCGAGCACGTGTACTTGGTGAAAGGGCTTGAGGACTTGCACTTGGATCAGCGCATCGTGCAGGTCGTGCACACGACCAACACGATTGTGGCGGGGCGGGCCGCGCGCGGGAACGGGGGCGCGCGGGCCATGCTCAAATTGGCCGCTTTAAATGGTGGATCCGCCGCCAATGTTGCGCGCGGGTACGCGGTGGTGCCGCTGGGCCGCACGGGCGGAATCATCGAGTGGGTCTCGGCCGAGCCCATGTACGCGATTTACCGGCGGCAGTACCAGGCGCGTCATCCGGAGGGCGCCAGTCCCCCACGGCCCGCGGCCGCGTTCCTGGCCAGTGCCGCGCGCGTTCTTTCACTCAGCGACCGCGCCATGGTCCAGCTGCAGCGGTACCAGGCCAATCCGGCCGCGGCTGCCGCGTCGATCCGACGCCGGTGCACGCCCGCGCAACTACTGGCGATCCACCGCGACTTGGTGGCCACCGCCGCCTCCGCCACGGGAGGCAGTACGGCCGTCCGCCAGCAACTGGTACTGGCCACCGCCACGCCATGGCAAGCGCTTCAGGTGCAGCGCCGGTTCGCGCAGTCGGTTGCGGTGATGGCGGTGGTCGGGCACGCGCTCGGACTGGGCGACCGGCACTTGGACAATATCTTGTGCGATGTGGCCGCGGGAACCATCGTGCACATTGACTTTAACATGGCATTTGGCCGTGGCGCGCTCTTGCGGGTCCCTGAAATCGTGCCGTTCCGAATGTCGCCCATGTTCTTGGCGGCGATGGGGTACAACGTTGGGTTGCAGGGACCGTTTGCGGCGGCGGCGGCGCGGACTGCGGCGATGTTACGGTCACGTACCGCTGCGACGCTCGTGACTAGGCTGATCGAGTCGCTGGTGTTGGACGCCGAGTGGGACGCCGCGGGTGGGGGTGGTGGTGGAGCGGCGGCCGCGGGTGGGTCGGGCGCGTCTGGCGGTGCTGCTGATGTGGCTGGTGGTTCTGGTGGTGAAGGGGATGATAGTGATCCCGAGTCGTCGTCGCTGGACGCGCTCAATGCGATGCAGCTCAATGACGACGACGACGACGACGATGCCGTCTCTGCTGGAGCGGCGGGACCAGCTGGCGGATCAGTCAACGACGAGGACGACCACCGCCGCGCGGCCGCGCTCGCGATCCTAACCACGGTGCGCCGCAAACTCGCGGGAGCGGTCGCGCCGGATGGAAGCAGCGAGGTGTTGTCGGTCGAGGATCAGGTTCGTTTTCCTTTTTTATGTTACTTTACCGTTTCCCGTTCCTCGACCTGACATGATGGATTACAGATTCAACGCCTGATCGACATGGCCACTGACGAGACACGCGCCGCCAGCATGTACGAAGGGTGGACGCCGTGGATTTGACGTTGTTGTTGTTCATGTTCTTGTGTTCCAGTCGATTATCTCCCCCCTTCTCCGACCCGTTCGCACTCCCCAAAAGAGATGGATGAGGATCGAGGAGAATATGTATGGCGGTCTGGCACTCGGAGGAGCGCCTTCGGTCGCCACGCAGGACCCAAATGAAATAATGGAGACCTTTTTATATTCAAAGATTCAGTACCCAAACTTGGCATTGAGGGCCGTCCGACCGTCGCCGCGCTGTCCCTGCAGCGGGACCCATTCGACATGGGCTGGCGGATCCATTGCTGTCGCCTCATTCGTTGGTAGCTCCTCCCCCCTCGGCCTCGGTCAAGTCGCGATGGAGTTGACGTGGTGGCGGTGGTGGTGCCGCGACAGAAGTGGGCTTAGAGACAGGTAGACGGGGCAGGGGTCGGCGGTGCGCGCGTGGTTCCTGGCGGGTCCAGACGACCGAGATCAGGTCCACCTTTCGTGTCGTGGCGTGCCCTGGTTTGCGCTGGGGATATGTCAAGAATTGGCTTATCGACCCCCGTGCCGAGCGGTGTGCGCGCGTTGGCCATTGCTATCCCCGCTCCTGTGGTCGATTCCTACCCAAACAAAAAAAAACAAAAAAAATCAAGGTCCCAGTCCTCTCCGCATTGCACCCAGTCGTTCCCCAAATGGTAGCCATCGAAAAACTCAAGAGAAACTGACATACCACTACTGAGACCCGCTACCGCCTCCGCACGCCGCCCACACCCACACCCGGTCAGCCCCATACACCTTACACCTGAACCATTGCCGAGCCAGCACGTGATTGATCCCCGACCTTTTGCTCAGGTGCGGCAGCAGATCGTCCACCACCACTCGACCAATCGTTTCCTTACGCCCGGGACTGATCTCGGGCACCACGGCCGCCAGCATTACGATTTCGAGATGCCCTGAATTGCCCTCGGTGGTACACGTCTGAAGTAATGTCGCGGGCGCTAGGGCCGCCATAAACGCCAGATCCGACGGGTGCATTGCCAAAAGCCGAGCGGCCGACATCCGGGCCAAGGTTGTTGGGCGGGTCACGTACGCCCACCATTGCTGATCGTGATCGCCATCGCTATCGTTGTTGGGTCCTGACAGGACGATCCGGTGCACGGCGGTCCCGAGCGCCGCAGCCGACCGCGCGCGGTGCAAACTTGCGTCCAGGACCGCCGACGAAAGTGGGTGGCCCATCAAAACGGTCCATGTCGCATCGGGAAGCGACCGGGCGGTGGCGGCTACCCTCAAGACCAGTTGAGTTGCGCGTTGTTTTTCATGGGAAGGGGTGGTTTTCAGGGACAGCAGGAGCGGCATGCTGTATGTGACCGAGGCTCGGTCCAGGTCGGCGTCGGTGGGTCTGTTGTTTCCTTGGGGTGCGGCCAAGTCTGGCAGTGGGGTTGACAATAGCGCATCGAAATCAGCAGCCACCGCAAAAATGCGCGTGGCATCGGCGGCCGAGAGGACGGAGGCAGAGGATGGGGTCACAAGCGTGCGTAAGGCGTGCGCGTAGGCGGCCAAGTGCTGCTCCATTCCAAGCTTTCTTTCTTTCCAAAAAAACGCGTCCCAAA
>MU625139.1:0-10853 GCA_025349905.2 Blastocladiella britannica
GTATCGGGTTCGTCGTCCTGTTGGTCCGTATTGGGCGCTGACCGAGGCGGAGGGGGTGGATTTGTAGTGTTAAATCATGTTGTGGAACTTTTGTGGAAGTTGGGGTGTTCAGTTTGGGGCAAAATCCACAATATTTGAGTATAATAGATATTATAGATGTTAACACAAACGGATCGAATGGACTCTCCCACCGCCGACGCCGATCTTGTGGTCCGTGGCCGAAATACCCGTGGCGGCGCACCGCTCTCGGTCTCGACTGATCCCGGATCCCTTGCATCCCTTGCATCCCTTGCATCCCCGATCACCGAGAACATGAATGGCAACGACTTGAATGCATTCGAATGGGAGGCCGACCTTCCACGTCTGATGGCGTTTCAAGCCGAGACCGAGTCGTTCCTGCACCACCTGGACGTGATGAAGCAAGCCAACGGGCTAGCGCTGCGTGCGCTGGCCGAAGATGCGTGTAAATCCAAGCCGGGGGTCCCGCGATCATCTCGCGGTACCGGTAGCACTGCACCGGCCATGCGACTGCCGCGCGCCGACCAAAACGCTATTTTGGAAGCACTGGTGCGGCGTGGGAGGGATGAAGGCGGCGCATGTGGGCTCGATCAGCTGATTGAGGAGATGTTGGCCGAGTGTCGTCTGTCGGGCAGTCCTGCCGATGATGTGCTGATTGGGCAGCCACATCATGCACCGTCGCAACCGCCCATTCCGGCTTTGGTTCTGGCTCCGATGGCAGCTCCGATGGCAACGCCGAGTTCGCCGGCGGTGCTGGTTGCGTCTCCGACTTGCATGGACTCTCCGCAGTTCCCGGACACGAGCACTTCCTGGCCAGCATCAGTACCTGGCAAGGCCGCAGAAACGCAAGCGAAGGAGACTCCGACGTCTTCAAAGGCGGCGCGCATGTTTGGCGAGACGGAGCGCGCGATGGCGGCCGTTGCAGCCTTCAAGCGGCGCATCAAGAAACTCAAATCGGACGGGCTCGGCGCTACCGCGGAAAAGTCCCCAGCTGATCCGGTAGTACGGCCTCATGGCGCAGCTGATTGGCCGATGGCTGACAGTGTCGCCCCCACCAGAACCACCATCACCAAGCGCAAGGCGTGGGATGCGTCTCGCGATGTGATTGCCCAGCGGCCACAGCCCATTTTTGCTGCCAGAGAGAGACCGAACCTCACCATTGATACTGGTCGGCGCGACGTCGGCGCGAGGGCGGAGCAGCAGCCTCGATCGCTCACTTTGACCGCACTGGTCCAGTCTCCCCGATCTGCCACTGCCGGCAGTAGCGACCGAGATGATGGTGCAGAAACTCCCACACCACGATTCGTCGCCAAACCGGTCCCTGCCTCCACATTGGTGCCCAAGTATGTGTTTTTCGTATTTTCAAATGAGGAATGGTCTCAAATGACAAGCAGCACACAGGTACCATGAGATCATGCGCAAGGGCGAGCAACGACGAAAAGAGCGACAGGCCGAGCTTGCCCTGAAGCTGCAGACGTCGCTGCTCCCGTTCAAGTTCGAGTACTCGAATTCCCTCAAGGCTCGGGTATCCATCTTTTGCCATTTCTTGCTTGAGACTGTGCCTGACGGTTTCCCCGCAAACAGCGCGAGCAGCAACAATCGACTCCACCAGAACTGTCGCGATCGCCAACGACACGCACGGGCAGTCTGAGTACCTCGCCGCGATCCCTCGCTCCTCGTCGGCAGCGCGCCAACAGCAACGTCGTTCCTCGCGCTGCTGGAGCAGCCATGGTCGGCCGCGTGGTCCCAAGGCAGCATCGCACCCGCCCCCCGATCCCGCGCTCCGACTCGCCCACCGCCGAGCACACGTTCCAGCCGGCCATCAACCCAACGGTCCCCGACTTTAGCGCCGCGCACGAAAAGTTTGCCGAGCAGCTTGCAAGGCGGCGGCAGAGCGAGCGCGGCGGCAGTAGTTCGCGGTCTCCTGCCAGTGACCAAAAAGGGTTTGCCGGAATCGAGCGGCACCAGCAGCAGATGGATGAGCGCAAACGCAATACCATTGCGCGTGTCCTGGAAATGGAGAAGGCTGCGCCAGTGCGTGCCAAACCGCCGCCTCCGTTTTCACCGTTGTTGATGGCAGCGGACGGATCAACGGAAGACGCATCCGATCCACCGCCGCCACGGTCGACGCGAGCAGCCGATCTCAAGCGGATTGCGCGCGAGGCAGTGGAACGTGCGCGGGTGGAGGCAGAGGCGGTCGAGAAGGAGCAGCAAGCGGCGCGCGAGCGGCGGGCGGCGGCGCTGCGGCAGGTGATTCGGGCGGCCATGGTGCAAGAGGAGCAGCGGCAGTCGTTCAAGTCGCGCGTGCGTATGCGGGACGTGGTGGAGGAGGCAGGATCTTCTCGGAAAGGTACATTGCCATCATCATCATCATCATCATCATCATCATTCTGTGGGTGAAACTAACCAAAACTGTGTACGTGTAGCCATGGCCTCATCGACCAAGCAGTACCAGTCGTTCTTGCAGGAGATGGAGGCGAGGTTGGATGCACGCGGACTGTCGTTTCAGGGATCGTCTGAGGTGCGAAGGCAGGCCGAGGCGGCAGTGGAGCGGCGAGTGTCGGCAGTCCTCCAGCAGTCCTCCGGTAGCAGTCAGCTGATACCAGAAAATAGCGAAAGGTGGCGCGATCTGTGACGGATGAACATGAACCTCCTCTTCTTCAACAGTCTCTGCCATTCCACAAAGAATAATCAGCGCACCCTCAAGGCACACCCCCACCTCCACTTTTTCACATTTTCGCTTTACATGCCTTCGGCCTCCACCGCGCGTACCCCCCACCACCCCTCGCACCCTGTCGATCCCTCGCGTCGCCCCCCCTCGTCTCCCCCCGTCGGCATTGCCAGCGCTGCTTCCGGCGGAGGTGGAGGTCCGTCTTTCCATGGCTCATCATCATCGTCATCAGCATCATCCCCACCTTCGGCTTCGGCCACCACCACTCGCCGTGGCGCCAAGCTCAACAAGTCGCGCCGCGATGCGGGCCCGGCCGCCCGCTCCGATGCGCTGTACGACGTCGAGTCGGCGCTGGGCGGCGGAGACGTGAACGAGCCGGCGTCGCTGCCGCGCATTGATCCGGCCGACGACCGCGACGCGATCGCTGCTGCTGCCGCCACGCATGGTCGGTCGCGCAAGACCTCGGCCATCAGCGTTGGTGGGTCGCGCGCCAAGTCGGTTGAGAAAGCTACTCCTGCAGTTCCTGCTGTTGTCGTCCCAGCGTCGCCGATTGCGGTGGTGACTGCGAGCAACAACAAGAAAAAGGGCGGCAAGAACGCCAAGGCCGCTGCCACCGCCAGCGTGGACGGCAGCGCGGACAACAACGAGGACGAAGCCAGTGACGAGGACGCCGGTAGCCGTCGCAAGTCGGCCCGGGCCCGGTCCGCGGCCAAGAAGCACCCGTCGCCGACGTCACCCACCACCACCAAATCGGCTGCGCCGGTGGCGACGCGTGGCCGTGGCCGGGACGGCAGCAACGGCAGCAACGGCAGCAACGGCGCCGATGCCGACCAGGCGGGGAGCGACGACTCGAGCGTGCGGTCGCCGTCGCCGTCGCGTCAGCGGTATGTTCTCGTGGTGATGTGAAATCCGCCACTCTCTCACAAAATATTTAGGGAGGCCGCTGACAAGGCAGTCCTGCTCAAGACCGAGCAGGCGCGCGCCGATCTGGAGCGTCTGGCGCTGATCCGCCTGGAACGCGAGACGGCCGCGGCTCGCCGCTCCGCCGACAAGGTTGCCAAGCTCCATACGAGTACTCCTGCTGCTGCTGCTGCTGCTGCTGCTGCTGCTGCTGCTGCTGCTGCTCCCAGCACCACGACCAACAGTGTCGCGGCGGCGGCGGTTGCCAAGTCCACTGCCAAGGCTCCCAAGCCCGGATCGGCGGCCGCCCAGCGCGCCAAGTCGGCGGCGGCGGCGGCGGCAGCGCTGGTGGCGGAGACTGCGCCGGCGGTGGTGGTGGCGGCGGCGGCGGTGGCGGCAGTTCCTCCCCCGACCAAGCGCGTGGGCAAGGCGCGTCCGTGATCCCTCGATGATGTTTTTTTTCTTTTTTTCTCTTTCCCAATGAAAGTCACTTTGCTGAAATGCGACGCTTTGGCCATAAACAGAGCAGCAGCGCCATGGTGGTGGTGTCGTTCGCCTCGGTCCTCGCGCTGGCCGGTCTCGCGTGGTTTCGCAGCGGGTTCCTGCTCGCGCGCACTGGCCTGGCCGCCATCTCGACCTGCCACGACCCCCCACCGCCGCTATTAAACGGCACCTCGCCAGAAGAGTGCTGGATCCCCCGCCCGCACCCGGTCCTCCGCCGCGCCGTGATCCTGGTGGTCGACGCGCTGCGCCACGACTTTGCCGCCCCGATCGCCCCGCGCACGCTGGCCGCGCGCGTGGCTGCCGACCCGGGCGCCGCCAATTACCTGGGCCGATTGCCGGTACTGGACCCGGCGCACCACGCTCCCGGGCACGCGCGACTGTTCCGGGCCTACGCCGACCCGCCGACGACCACGCTGCAGCGCATAAAGGCGCTGACCACGGGCTCGCTGCCGACGTTTGTGGAAATGGGCGCCAATTTCGGCGGGGCCGCGGCCATTCGCGACGACTCGGTGCTGTTGCAGATCGCCAGCACGAATCGGTCGGTCGTGTTCATGGGCGACGACACGTGGCTCCCGCTGTACGAGCACCTGATGGCAAGGTCGTTTGACGCCCCCTCGCTGGACGTGTGGGACCTGGACACGGTCGACAACATGGTGACTGCCCATTTGTACGACGAGATGAGGCACGAGTCCAAGGATTGGGCGCTTCTGATTGGCCACATGCTCGGCGTCGACCACGTGGGCCACCGGTACTACCCGGCGCACCCGGCCATGGCCACCAAGCTGGACCAGGTGAACGGCGTGATTGCCCGCGCGGTCCACGAGCTCCCGGACGATGCGGTGCTGGTGGTGCTGGGCGACCACGGGATGGACGCCAAGGGCGATCATGGCGGCGAGTCCGAGTGGGAGACGGGGGCTGCTCTGTGGATGTTCTCCAAGCACCCGATCTTTGGCACTGACGCCGCTCCTCCACACGATCAAGGTGATTCCAACATGAACCAGATTGACCTGGTCCCGACCCTCTCGCTGCTGCTCGGGCTGCCGATTCCGTTCGAAAACATTGGCAGCCTGATCGCCGACGCGTTCCCTGCCGGCTCTCGTGCCGCCGCCGTCCAAGCTAACGCCGCACAAGTCCGCCGGTACCTGCTGGCGTACGCGGCGGCAGCACCCGGTGACTTTCCGCCCGCCGAGCTGGGCCGAATGCTCGCCCTCTTTGACGATGACCAATACCTCCAGTTCCTGTCGGCGGCCCTGGCGCTGTGCCGTGACGTGTGGGCGCGGTTCGACGAGGGGGACATGGCCAAGGGCCTGGGGCTGTTACTGGCCGCTGTCTTGTCGCTCTTATGGGTGCTTCCGCGGACGTTGTCGTCGTCGTCGTCCCTGCTGCGGCAAAGGAGCATATCATCCGCTGTCACAGTCGCGGTCGTGGCGTACCCGGTGCTCCTGGGATTCATGTACTACTCGGACTCGTTTGTGATTTACGAGGACGCGCTGACCGCGTCGGCCATGTCCGTGGCGCTCTTGTTGCCGTTCCTCGGGATGGCGCTGTCATCGTCCGCATCGTTCCGGTCATGGACGCCGTGGATCGCGGCCCTCGCCCTCCACGGCGTATCGCGCCGCGTGACCGTGTGCCGCGACGAGCAAATCCCCGGATGCGTCAACACTTTCAGTGGCAGCAGCACGAGCAGCGGGTGGCTAGGAATGGCGAGTTCACCTGCGATTGCCGGCGTGCTCGCGCTGGTCGCGTACGCTGCCACGCGTGCTGCGGGCCCAACGCGCCGCGCCGCGATCGGGTCAGCGGCGCTGCTTGTCGCGTACTGGGTCGCCGATCATCCGTGGGGGGCTGCTGCTGTCACTGGAGCACTACCTCTGCTGCAGCCGCTGCCGCTGCCGCGCGCGGTGGCCGTGTGGGTGGCGCGGGTGCACGCGGCGTGGTGGGCGGCGTGCGTGGTGGCCGCGGTCCGGCGTCGACACCGCATGCACCCTCAACAAGACTACAACGACACCGCTGAAGAAGAGGACGATCCCTGGACGCCGCTGGTCTTGATGCTGGTAGCGCAGACCCAGTCGCCCGCGGCCATCACGGGTCTCGTGGCAGTAGCCGTGGCCGTGGCAGCCGCCGCAAGCACCCCAACCAACCCGCTGATCGCCGGCACCGTCGCCCATTTGGCGGTCCGCACCGGGTTCTTTACCACTGGCCACCAAGCGGCGCTGGCGTCGGTCCAGTGGTCGGTCTCGCACGTCGGGCTCTGGGCCACCCACCCGGTCTTGTCGCCGCTCCTGGTGCTGACCAATACGGTCGGCCACGTCGCAGTGGTCGTGACGGCGGTGCTAATGGCAGGTCAGAAGCGCCAGCCGGCAGCAACGATTGTTTCCGCGCTTGTTGGGCTCGAGATCTGGCACGCGACACACGCATCGGTCGCCGCGGCGGTCCTGCGCCGACACTTGATGGTCTGGCGCGTGTTTGCTCCCCGGTGGATGCTGGCGGCGCTGTTGCTGGTGGCAGTGCTGGTGTCGGTCGGGCTTTATGCCATTGGCTCGGTCTGTAGTACTTGGTGGACGCGTCGCTCGTTGCCCAAGAAAGCAAAGTAATAAACAACGATTACTATATTATCAGGTAGACGACGACGACGACGACGACGACGAGACGCGTGGGATCTCGGAAAACTTGAGCGACGACGGCGCGTCGGCGCGCTGCTTGGCGCCAAAGAAGGTGCGCTCGACCAGGATCTTGGTGGACACGACCAGGATTGGGATCGAGACAATGACTGTGAGCCAGCGGAACTGGCGGTCCGAGAGCGGTGGGCGCGGTTTCTGGCCGGGGAACATTTTTTTTACTTTATTTTATTTTATTTTATTTTATTTTTAATTCTTTTCAACTGAGAGGCACGACAACAACAACAATACGGCAGAGGCCGAGAAGCTCTTTGTCAAACTGTTCGCCAAAAAAAAAAAAATGTCCAACCCCGACAACACCCCCCTGTTCACGCGCGGCACGTACTCGGTTGCGGTGCCCGGCGGCGACCAGCCGTTCACCGAGCTCGGGGTGACGTCTGCGCCCCTGACGTCGGCCGCGTTCTTTATCGGCGCGTTCTGCAAGGCCTACAACGAGGACTTTATGCTGTGCAAGAACGAGAACGCCGACCCACGGCACTGTCTGCGCGAGGGCCGCAAGGTCACGCGCTGCGCCGCCGACTTGCTGGTCAAGCTCAAGTCGCAGTGCGCCGACACCTACGCCGCGCACTGGCAGTGCCTCGACAAGCAGAACCACGAGTTCAAGGCCTGCCGGCCCGAGGAACGGGCACTGAACGCTTGCGTGTTTGACAAGCTGGTTTGTGTTGTAATTATTACTATCACTTGTCTGTATTTTATTTTAACATTGTGCCGATAACAGGGCCTCACCAAGCACATTCCCGACACACCAAAGGGCGAGGTTCCGATCCACCTCAAGGAAAAGCCGATCCACTACTTTTAATGTTGCTCAGTGTGTGGTTGGTCTTCTTGGAATATATTCGTGATGTGATGGACGTCACTGGTACTTGGAATAGCGGGCCAGCGGGCTATTCAGCTCGTCCGCACTGGCACCCCACCGCGGCGGTCGTCCGTTGGCGGTGGTCGCCCCGCCTCTGCTACTGTTATCTTGCTCATCATCGTCGTCACCGACGGAGGGCCCTCCTCCTCGTGCGCCGTGCAATGACCAATCCCATGCCAACGATCCGCGGCGCGACGGCGGGAGTGACGTGCCATCAGAGTACCCATCGCCTCTTCCTCCTCCTCCTCCTCCTCCTCCTTCAGCTGTGTTGCGACCCTGACGTGCTCCTCCCCGTGAGTCATCGCCACCACCACCACCGAGGGACATGGATGGGGATGTTGAGAACCCGGGCTCGGGCGTGGTCACCATCATGTTCTGCATCATTGACGGGGTGATGGATCCGCTGGCCGGCCGCATGTTTGCACCGGTCGCCGTGCCGGTGAAGGTTCCCCTTCTGCCGTCACTTCCAGCAACAGAAGAAGAGGACGAAGGAGTCATCATCAGGGACGACGTGCTCGAGGAAAACACGGACGAGGACGCCGACGACGTGCGCAAAAAGTACAGCATGGCGATGGAGACCAGCGCCGAGACCAAGAAGATCGCGTCGAACCACCGCGTGTAGAAGTTGTACTCGAGGTTGACGAGGACCGTCGTGATAATGTGTCTTTATTCCGGATTGTGAGCAGTGCATTTTTGGAGAATAGACAAAAACGAACCGATACTTGGCGGGCAGGTTCATGCGCATCATGAGCACCACCGACAAAAAGTACATGCCCATGATCTGAGCCAGCAGGATCACGACACTTTCGGGGCTGATGGTCGTGGACGAGACCATTCGGAAAAACTAAACACGATATACTGAGCCCTCCTGAGGTAAAATATCAAATAAAAATAGGCGTACCTTGATGATTTGCAACAAAAGCCCGCGGATCGTCACAAAGATCAGGAGCCCAACGAATCCAAACGACAGCTGCTGCGACCAAAACGCAATGTCCAGATCAATACTGAGCAATCGAACTCCGAGCCCCAGTAAATGGCTGATGGGATCCACCTTGCCCACGCGATTGAAGAGGATATTGATGGTGCTCTGCATACACAAGTGTGTCAATGTTCTACGTTTTGATTGATATCGTGGACGCGAACCATAAAGATCTTGTAGATGCAGTACACGGAAAAGAACTGGCCCAAGAAATTCCAGTACCGCCCCTTCCACGTTTTCGAAAACCGGACTCGTTCCTTGCTCCATTGTCAGTGCAATCGGACGGATGAAAAAGAAAAAGAAAAAAAAGAAAAAAAAAAGAATCAAGTACCCGTTCGCCATGTAGCTCATCGATGTCGAGCAGATTTTGCCGAAGAAATTGCTCTTCGGTTCGAGCTTCGTTCTGAAGCCTGGCAAGACCTGATCGCATTCATGCTAGTTTTAGAGGGAAAAAGCTCTGGGAAAAAAAAAAATGGATTGCGTGCTCTCGTTTTTGCCCGTCACACGATGAAAGACGCGACGAAACATGCCCGTTACGTGCTGCAGTCCTCATCGGATCGTGAATACCACGTCAGCATAAATATATGAGAAGCGTAGTTACATGCTGTTGGGCCATGGTGGCGGCGTTGCTGGCCGCCAGGCTCATTTCGCCAGAGACCACGCGCTTCTTTTTGTTAAAGAGCGCGTCCACGGAACAAACAAAGTTGCGCTCTGCAATCTTGACATCGCTCTCTGACACGGATCTGTAGCGGTATGCTCAACAATAATGGACTCTTCAACGAAAAGACGTCAGAGCGGACCGCATAAAGTAGGTCATGGTGGTGTAGGGCGAGTTGACGGCGCCGAATCCCGAGAGCACTGCCATAAGCGTGACGCCAACCACCCCAACGCGACCCATGCATAGATCGAGCCATCCTAGCATATGCAGATGGGTTACAAATGGTCGACGCAAAAAAAAAAAAAAAAAAAAAAAAAAAAAAAAATGGGCGAGCACGAAACAAACCGGTGGCCAAGGTTGGCGAATGGATCGGAAACCCAGATCCGACCTTGAAGAACGCATACAGCCAAAGCGTCCAAGCAAATGCCGAGAGCTTGCGTCGGTGCACCAGCAGCCAGCCGCGCGAGTCGCTCAAGAAAAAGTAAAACTGGAGCACCGGCAGCACGCCCATGACCATCGCCAGCAGCGCCACGAGCGACAGGCGCCAAAAAAACCACCGCGTCCACTGGTCCATGAGATCGCCGATTTCAAACACCAGCAGCAGAAGCAGCTGGCACGACAGCACAAATGTCAACGTGAAGACGGACTGCACGAGCGCGGTGCGGCGCCACCGTGCAGATGCCGATGCGCGCGCGGACGGAGGAAGGGATGTTGCCGATGGTGGCGCAGCAGATGTGGCCGACGACCATGCCTCGGACCATGCATATGCGGCACGCGACAGATCGTGGTCGCGGTACAGTTTTTGCGCGCAGAATGCATAGCCAAGGCCGGCGGCGACCAGCGAGGCCGACGAGAGCAGGGCCACGTCGGCAAGGATGGTCATTCCGAAAAATGACTTGTTCTCTTTGAAAGAAAAAAAAACAAAAAAAAACAAAAAAAAATGTCTTCATCTGCGGCTGCCTCGTCTGCCTCGGTCTCCTCGGCTGTCTCCAACCCATCAGCCACTGCTGTAGCGGCCGCAAGGCCATACTGGGACCCGGTCTGCCAGGCACTTCTCAACGTCGACACTCTGCACCTGGATCGCGAGGACGCGCTGAATGCGGCCCGTTCTTTACACGACGAGCTGTGCCGCGCCTGGGAGGCCAATCCTGCCGCCGAACCAGCACTCGACCGGTGGGACGACTTGTTGGCGCTGTACCGTCGTGCGCACGCCTCGGTCCAGGGCGAAATTCCGTTTCGTTTACCTCCCTGCAAAGTTTCGGGATTGGAAGGGCAAGTAAGGATTCACATTTCGTTTGGCTGATACTCATAGTGCGATCGACCACGCCTTGTCGTCCCTGGATGCCTTTGAATCGGCTCTTTATCCCCCCGCACCCGTCCCGGTCCCACCACCGGCCCTTGCTGCGGATTCCGTCCGTCGTCCCGGTCTGCTCGAGAAAAAGTACAATTTGAAAAAGAAGGCCGATGGTCGTGGGTCCGTCTTGCCTTGGCTGTCCATTAATCTTGTGATCCACAACTCATTTCATCGATCCAGAAGTCGCAGCTGGGTCGCTCCTCCGATTGTCGTCCGGATTGGAAGTTTGGTACTGTCC
>MU625140.1:0-10847 GCA_025349905.2 Blastocladiella britannica
CTACGCCCAGCAATGGACGCCCATGCGCGACGAGTGCGAGAGTCGTGGTGGGCCACTTGCCGGCCGTAAGGCGGTGACCGAGGCGGGCATGGCTTGGTGCTTCCTGTTCCCGTGGTGGTGGGTTCGGCGGATGGAGGCGGCCGCCGCGAACAAGGCGTGTGCGTCTGGATCGGCCGTCGGCAATGTTGCTCCTCCTGGGTGCAGCAGCTGCGGCGGTCGAGGCCAAGTTCACGGCAAGGGTCGAGGCCGTGGACGAGGCGGCCGTGGTGGCCGCGTAGGCGTTTACTCGCCAATCTTCGACCCGGAATGTCGGAAAACGTGCCTCCTCCACCATTCAAGCTCGTGTGCTTTCCTTTGGCACTTTCCCGCAACGGACGAGTTCACGTATTTAGCGGTGTATAATCAGTTTTTTCTCTTTACCGTATCGCAACCAACGTACCCAACCTTATATAAAAAAAAATCATATGAGCGGCCCTGCATATACAGTCTCGCTCGGAGGATCGCCCATTGTCACGGTGTTTGTCGAGTCCGACAACACCATTTCGTCCGAGCGCCGCTTTGACAAGAGCATTTCGGTCCCGCAGCTGCGCGTCAAGCTGGAGCCCATCACGGGCGTCATGTCGTCGTCGCAAAAGCTGATGCTGTTGCGCGAGGCCGGCGGCACCAAGTTGCAGCCTCTGTGCGAAATCACGGGCGACGATAGCGTCCTGCTCGGGTCGTTCCCGATTGAAAACTTCATGACGATTCGGGTCCGCCGCGTCCTTTGCCTCCTCTCCTGGCATTATATTAACAGATTGCCATATTGCAATAACTACAGGTGATTGATCTCAACCCGTCTGGGAATGCGCGCAACCAGTACACGGACGTGTCGCTCGTGGACAAGTACGAGATGGAGGACGACAAGTACGACACGATGCGCGACACGGTGCGCGATTTCAAGCGCCGCAACAAGCTTGGCCGGTTCGACGACGCCCAGTCGATCGTGTCCACCGAGTCTCTGGCCGAGGCCGAGCACCAGCTTGCGGCCGCAGTGGCCGCGATCCCCGTCGGCTCGCGGTGCCAGGTGGAGATTGACGCTGCGGGCGGCGCGGACGCGGACGCGGCGGCAGGATCTGCGGCCATGTTCAAGAAACGCGGCGAGGTCAAGTTTGTGGGACTCGCCGACTTCAAGTCGGGCGTGTGGGTCGGTGTTGAGTACGACGAGCCCGTGGGCAAGCACAATGGTACTGTCGCGGGCAAGAGTTACTTTACGGCTCGCAACAAGCACGGCGCGTTTGTGCGGACCAACAAGGTCCAAGTCGGCGACTTCCCTGAGCTCGATCTCTTCGACGAGCTCGAGGAAATGTAAAAATGTAAAAAATAACTGATGATTTATTCAAAAATTGGACGCGGCTGGGCGGTCTGAAAGTACGTATACAAGTGTTATTGTAGCTGGGTGGAGGAAGATCCAGCGCTGTCGACGCGCAGCTGCTTGCCAAGGGCCGAAGCGGGTGCGACGGCGCCACCAAACTTGGGTTTGGGAAGCCTACTCAAGCCCGCGGGCGAGCTCGGCGGCACCAGGCCAGAGGCGCCGCCACCGCTGCTACCTACGCTTGCAAACGCAAGCGTGTTCAGCTGGGGCCGGACGAGCATGGTCGGTGTCTCCAGCCTGCTCGGCGAGGACGTTGCGGACAGCGTCGGTGACGGCGTGGCAGGCGGATCGTTTTCGTCGGCTGGTGCCGTGACTGGCCGCGGAGCAGCAGTGGCCTTGGCGATGAACCTTGGCGTTTGTGGCACGGGCGATGGAGGGATCCAGTCGACGGGCTCAGCGCCCGAGAGCAGCTGCGTCGGGTCGGCCGCTGGCGAAACGCGGCCCTCCTCGTCGATATCGACGGAACTGGCAGCAGAACCGCTCTCCACTTCCATCGCGTCAGTCACTTTGATGTCGCCATCCGCGTCATTAACGGCCTGGAGAATCTGAACTCGGTTCAGAGCTGGCGGAATCTGATCGTCGCGTGGCGTCAGGTGGCGGCGTTTGGCCGGGCGCGGGATCTCGCCGCCCTCGCGCATGCGCTTGGTCGCCAGCGTGCACACTGCCTCCTCCAGCTTGGCGGTATCGCGCGAGAATCCGGAAACAAGTTGTCGAGAGTTGTCGACCAGATTCTGGCACTTGGGGGAGGTCGCACAACAAACATATATGGAGTCGGTAGATCGTTTTTGGGGAGGAAGATGTGAGAGAAACGTGTGCAAAATACAGTGAGTACGTAACGAAGAAATAAGGAATGAAAAGGGATACACACCTGGTGCTTCCAGAGCGAGATTTCCGTGGACACGCTCTCCTTGTGCTGGGACACGGCGTCCTTGAACCCGGCAACGCCAGCAAGCGTGGTGGCATGCGCATGCACCACGCCATCCTTTGCGCGCGCAACGTGCGCCGCGCGTTCACCATCGGCCACATCCAGCAACCGGGTGCTCAAGTCAGCGTGGTGCGCAATTGCGGTCGAGACAGTCGACACGTGCATTTCCTCGGAATCTTGCATCTTGACCAGTTGCGAGGCGCTCGCAGTGGCCACACCGACAACCCGATCGCGCTGCGTTTCGAGTGCGGCCCGGGCGCGCGAACTGCCACTCTGGGTCACTGTCGAGTGAGCGGACACATCCTCCGACATGGCACGCAGCCTGCTACCAGCGTCGCTCGCGAATGACGCCAACCGCATCTGAGAGGCACCTGCTGCCGTCACTGTCGCATCCGTCGCACCGGCCCATGCCTGGACGGAATCCGCCGCAAAGCCAGAGATGAGCGACGTGACCTGGGCGACAAGGCGGTGCTCGAGGTCCGCCATGCGCTCCCGGCCTGCGGCAAGCGCGGCTTGAGATTGCGCAGAGATATCTTGCATCTCGCTCACCGAGGCTGCGTGCGATGCCGCGACAAGACTCTGCAGAGCGTCGATCCGATGTGTTTGCGACGCCAGGTGTGCGCTGAGCGAATCAAAGACGGAAGCCAGATCAGCATCGGTTTGCTGCGACCACAGAGCGTGCTCGGCAGCGAAATCCGTCAGGGAAGCCCGCAAGTCGGCCGACTGGGACTCGTGTTGCTGGTGGAATGTACCCGACAGGTCCAGCACGTGCTTGTGGAACTTCTCCATTTGCTGGCGGAGGTCGCCGGTCATCGGGTGGTCGGCATACATGTGGAGCTGGTCCGTTACCGCGTCGAGCTGCGCACACAGTCGGGCGCTGAAATCGTTAAAGCGCACGGCCGAAAGCGACTGATACGCGTTCACGTCGCCCACAAACTTTTCCAGCTGCTGCTGCACCATGCTGCCCACGTTGGTCTGAATGTCGTCAAACTGCTTGAGCTTGGCCGAGAGGACCTGCAGCTCGTCAATCAAGTCGCCGCGGAATCGGAGCACCTCGGTGTGGTTGTGGTCAATGAGTCCGTGGGCAGAGTCGAGCACGTCGTGAAGCCCGTCCACGTCGCGCTGGGCGGCCGAAATGGTCGTGGACATATCGTGCAGGAGCCCGCGCAGCGCAGCCTCCCGGCGCGAGACGGCAAGAAGCACGAGCCGGTCATCGCGCGCGCGGCCCTGCAGTCGCTGCACCGCGGTCGTGCGCTCCACCAATTGCGCCTTGGTGACGTGATACGCGTCCTTGGCGCGCTCCAAGTCCACACGCGTCGCTTCGTGCAGCGAGCGCTCAGCCGTTAGCTCATCGTCCTTGACGGCCATGTCGAGTGCGTAGCGGTCTCGGAGCTGCCGCAGCTGCTCGCTGTCACGTTCGAGCTCCTCAAACCGCTCCTTGGGCAAAAAGACACCGTCCTTGTTGCGCGCCGCCAGCAGCTCGGCCTTGAGGCGCGTGATTTCGAGACCATAGTCGGCCAGGAGCTCCGTCTTTTTCAGTCGCTGGTTCGCGACCGGCTTGTTCTGGATGGCCATGGCGCGGTGCGCGTAGTCAAGGGTCGAAATCGTGTCTTCGACATTACTCGACACGGGCGAAACGGTCGCAATGATGGCAGTCTTTGCGCGGCCGCCAAGCGACTCTTGCAACAGCCGCGTCAATTTGGACTCGCGGTATGGGATGTGCGACTCGCGCTTGACGAGCGCATTGATCACGCGGGCAAGGTACAGGAGCGACTTGTTGATCATGCCGGCCTCCCGCGCCGCACCGTACTCGGCGCCGGACCGCATCACGTTCTCGGAACCCGCCAGATCGACCAGGTTGAGTTTGCCGGTCTTGACCAGCTCCGCGCCCGGCTCGGGGCATTCCTTGATGTGCACCGTGATGGTAAAGATGCAGTGCGAGCGCGAGGACCGCTCGTTGAGCGCAGTGGCGGCGACGCGTCGCTTGGCCTGCGCCTCCTGGACCTTGACCATGGCCTCCGCGGCGTTGGCGACGTTGAGCTCCTCGGCGTTCTGCACAATCACCTGCTTGTTGACGTCGTTGAACAGTTTGACGGCCATGGGCGCCTCTCCAATGGCAAAGAGATCGCGCAGCTCCTCATTGTACAGCTCCAGAGCCGAGAGCTTGACCGTGTAGTCCGAGTCGCCGTCCAAGGCATCGAGCGAGCGGAACAGCGCGTGGAGCGAGCGGGGGATCATGCCGGCGTCCACGGGCAGATCGCCCGATCCAGGGTTGAGGGTCGTATTGCCCTCCATCGTGTGTCTATGTATGTTTTTTTGGTTGGATCGTGAGTTAAAGTACAGACGGATGCTCCTATGAGAAAGCTTACGTTTTTCCCGTGCCCGTCTGGCCATAGGCAAAAATGGTGCAGTTGTAGCCCTTGAGCACCTGTATATTTTGTATACCACCTCTGTCAGTTGTCGTGATCCAAGTATGTCGTAGCAAATCAAAGAAACGGACTTCGGACAGAATGGGATCCACCACCTCGCGGTAGACCATGGCCTGGGTGGCTTGGGGCGAAAAGACGGCGTCGAACGTGTATCGCCGGTTGATATTGTTGCCAGCGACCAGGCCAAGCTCGCGCGCCTTGATGGCGTCAAATTTCAGCACGGTTGGGGTGTTGGACTGCTCTTCACGCGCATTGACGGGTCGCGAGCGCACATACACGCGGATCTTGCCCTCGTGGGCGGACCCGGGCGGGGCATTGCCGGGGGCCATTGAGCGGGGGAGGGGGCGAAACAGCGCGCCAAATGAAGAGACGACCGGTGCGCGGGTCGGCGGGGCGAGCGTACTTTGTTTATTTATTTCACTCGCTTTCTGCGACCGAGGTCGCTGCTGATTTTTGGCGGTATGAAGAGCGAAAAGCGAAGAGCGACTGCATTTCTCACTCGCTCTCCCGCAACTCTTGGAAATCGCGACCACCGTGTCTGGCTGTCTTGACTCCACTGACAGGACTCACGCCCCATTTCCGGTGCTCTCGGAAATAAATAAATAGCCAGCATGGTGTCCCCGACCTTGAACCATCCATGCGATCAAGCGCAATTTGCACATTGAAATGAGCGACACCACCGCACGACCAGGGCTCGCAACTATCTGGGTGGCCGCGACGCTCGGGACCCGGGCCGCATGGCGCAAGCTGCCCAAAAAAGTTGTTACGGGCCTCAACGTTCCTCTTGCCTGGTATTTTATATACTTTTTGTAAATTTCTGAAGGCTCACATATTCCGACGTCAGTGACATGATTGCGCGTCCCGATGAGCCAATGACCCTTCGAGTTTCGGCCACGCTGCTGGTTGGCGTCTCGCGCATCTATGGCCATCAGTTTATCTTGTACTCGAGTGAGTTTCCTCTTGTTTTCAATGGTAAGTTACACCTGACCCATACTACGTATAACTAGACGAAGTATGCCATGTCGATCAGCGGTTGCGGTACTTGCTCACTTCTGGCCGTGCGAACGAGGACAACACGCTCCTGCTGGGAAAGAACGAGGACGTGCGGCTGGACCCTTACCACCTCACGATCCAAGAGCACGTCGACATTGAAGACCTATTGCCTGGCAAGGTTCGCGATGATTGTTTGCCCAAAGGTCTTGATCTAACAAAAAAAAAAAACTACACTTAGGGACCCGCGCTGTACATGGAGGCAGGGACTCCAGCCATGTTGCTTGCCGCAGCGTCACCAATGACACTTGCCGCTGCTGCCGGTTTGGAGTCCGAGCTTGACCTGTCCGCCATGCAGGTCGAGCAAGCCCGGGCGGTTGCCGCTGGGCCAGAGGGCGTGCGGGGCCTAATCACGCCGCTGGGCGGGTATTTGCCCTCGGGAATGGCCTCGACGCCGTCTGCTCCCGGTGGACCGCTTGATTTCTCGCGTCGGCTGACCACGTCAAGTCTCGGCGGGTGGTCGCCGAGTGCTGGCGAGGCCACGCTCACTGGATTCGAGCCGCAGCGCTTGCCTAGCGACTTGTACGTGCCGCCCGGTGAGGAAGAAGGGCTGCCCATGTTTGATTTGGGGTTAGGGCTTGACCTTCCATTTCCCGAGCCGCCCGAGCCCATGCCGGAGCCCGCGCCAGAGATGCCTTGGACAGGCGGGCCGGAGGAGCGCATCCACGGTCCGCCGACCGCAATGGGCGCTGAGCCAGAGATGGGGGCCGTTTCGTACGAACCGACAGCAGCCGAGCTGGGTCTCCAAGAACTGGAACATGAGCCTCCGCGAAAGCGCGCGCGGCCGGCAGCTGCTCGCACCAGCATTTCTCGAGCGCGCGCGGCCGAAGCTGCCAGCATCCTCATTCTTCCTGCCGCGCTCTACACGGACCCGGATGTCGTCACCGCATCGCTGGTGACTCCGACACACTTGGGTGTGCCCGCAGCTCGTCACGCCGAGTTCCAGGCCGCGAGGATGGAGTGGCTGGCTCGTCCCGCACCGGCGATCGAGGACATGGACTCGCGCATTGCCCGGCGATTTGTCGTTCGTCCGCAAAGCACGCTGCTTCGTGTACCGCAATTCGAGGCACCTTCTCCGATCCGCCCCGGTTTCGCCCCGGTTGCCTCGGATAGCTCCTTGCTCACTGCCGGCATGCCGTACGATCGCGACATTGAAGAAGCCCGCGCCTACTATGGCGAAAGAGAGGCGGGCGAGCCGCTGCATTTTGCTGAACCGGGCGAGCCGATGCCATTTACCGGAATGGGACCTGGCGCAGAGGAGGAGCCGCGGGCACGCTTCCCGTGGGAACTGTCGCGACCAGTCAGCGAGACTGGGCTCTATGAGCTTGAAAGGGACTTGCAGCGAGCGCAATTGGACACCCAGCGGGGAGTGTCGATGAGTCCTTTGCCGTACGTCCTGTTTTCATTTTCCTTTCTTCACGGACGAGGAATCTGACTTGTGTGCCACTAGCTTACCTGAAATCCCGCCTCTTGACTTGTCCCTGGGCGGCCAGTTTCGTGAAATTTCCGGTACGTTGCCCTGTTTGATGTCAAACTGACTGAGTTCTCACATTGACAATACATATAGAACCGCCGTCGGAACTCGCCGTCGAGGCTGAGATCCCCACCGTGGAGACTGAAGACGATCATTTCCAAGTGTACCTCGAGTCAGTCATGGCTGATCGGGAGGAGGAGCAGGTGACGCTCTCGACACTGGTTGCGCAAGCAGGTGGGACACGGTCGGCGGCGGCACAGGCGTTTTACCACGTACTTTCGCTGGCCTCTCGAAAGCGGCTCAAAGTAGCACAGGATGTGCCGTACGGCGAGATTCACGTTCGTCTTTGACAAGCGCTCTCTGTTTTTCCCAATCTCCCAAACCTTTTCGAATAAAATTAGCATGGCACCACCAATCCCAACCGCCAGCGGCAGCGCCGGCGACGGGGCAACAACCGCGGCCCAACACTTGAAACCTCACGACCGCACCCGCGATCCCACCACGGAAAACGACGCCTCTGACTTTATTATTACTGGGCGGATCTCGACTGATCCCGCGGGCATGGCGGCCGCCCACGATCGCGCCGCTGCGGTCGAAGAAGCGCTGGCTCTGGATCCGTTTTGGAAAACGTGGCAGCAAAACCTGTCGACGCGCGCTCTCGACCCACTGCGGGCAGCCGCGACGGATTTGCGTGATTTCGCGGCTCGACACCGGGCGGCAGCGCTCGATCCGAAAGCCAAAGTCGCCGACCTTAACATCGTGGCCGCTGCCGCCGAATCGTGCGCTGCTCAGGCGCTGACGCGAGTGCTCGGGTACATTGAACGCGCAAGCGGGTTACTTGAAGAGGCAACGGAGCGGACCGGGAACGATCATGGGTTTCTTGATGCTGGAGCAAGCGCTGTATCACTTGTGCGTCTCTTCTTTTTTCAGTTCATTTCATCAGATCGCTCATGTGTTCAATGGGATGTAGCGATACGATGCGTGTTTCCGAGAGGCACTGCGCCGGGGAACATTGGCGCTCCGCACGGATCGGCACGAGCAAATGCTCGAGGGAGCGACCGCACCTGCAGTGCATGTCAAGGCCAACACCGGCGGTACGTGCTTTTGAACCTTTTTTTGAATAAAGACGATAGTCGCTAACACAACATCAACAGACAAATCTCCCCGGATGACGTACCGGACGCCCTCAATGCTTGCCACTTCGCCGATCGTAGGAGCAAGTCTCTACTCGCTCCCCTTTTCCAGTTCCGGAGCACCCTCGCCCGTGTCCTCCTCGGTCGCAGCACCTCCAACCTTCCCCAAAGTGGATCTGTCGGTCCTAGATGCGATCGGCACGCACCTTCCGCCCATGGCCGTTCTCGCACCGCCCCGGCGCAGTGCAGCGGAGTCGGCGGCAGCAGGGGCAATTGCAGTCCAGCACACGGGCGCTTCGGCAACGTCCGTGGCGTTCGGGTCCACCACCACTACTGCCGCGACCGCCGCTACCGCGACAAACGGCGTGGACTTGTCGTTCCTGGGAGACACGACCGCTGGGATGCCCAAGAAACGCACGGGGACCATGTCGCGCAAGGACGCGGACCGCAATGCGGCACTTGCTGGCGCGGCGCTGCACGCGGGAGGCGGCGGCGGTGGCAGTGGACTTCCAGCTGTTGGTAGTGGAGTCGCTGGAGCCCAGAGCGGCGACTCGCTGGACGACATTCCCCCGCCGCCGCCAGGCGCACCCCCACCCCTTCCTCCTCCATTGCCCTCGGCCATGATGGATGAGCAGCAGCGCTCAGCAATGATGCCGCCACCCCCGCCTCCGGCCCAAGACACGCTGGGGCTGATGATGACTCCTGCCTATGGAGCCACGCAATCGTACGCAGGGGTTGGTGGGAGCACCTATACGTCGGGGTCGGTTCGGAGCATGAACCAGGTCCCCGCGCCTCCGCCGCTCCCGGCTGGATGCGCAAACCCTGCCGCCGGAGCCCCGATAGTCGACTACGCGGGGGTGCAGGCCGCAATTTCGATGCAAGATCCCATGGGCTCGGTGCGCGGCGGATACGGTGCGGCCCCCGCTGCTGTGACCATGGGATACAAGGGAGCTGCCATGTACGCCGGTGGAGCGCCGCAAACGGGTGGTGGGGGCTCCATGCGTGGCGGCAATCCAACCATGCTCGGCGCGGGCACCATGCCTTATGGCTCGACGTCGCCGCAATTCCAGGCCTTGTCTCCGACCTACGGCGCCACTCCGGCTTTACAAGGTACTGTGTCCCCGCAAATGCAGCCGTATGCGCAGTACGGTGCTCCCCAGCCCGCGGCGGGATACGGGTATGGCGGCGGCCAGCAGGTACCTTCTGGACCGCCGATGGGAACCGTACGTGGAATGGGCCTGCCGTCCATGTCCATGTCCATGGGCGGAAACCAGGGCTACGTGCAGCAACCGCAGCAACAACAACAAGGCGGGTATGCCACCCAGCCGTACGCAGGTGCTCAAATGCAAATGGGCGGGTATGGCACCGTCAGCGGCGGCGGTGTTCAGTACCAGCAGCAGCAGCAGCAGCAGGGACAATATGGCGGTGCAGCTCCACCTGGACCACAGTCTTATGGGTCATACCAGCAGCAATCTCCTCCCCCCGCAGGCATGGCGATGCCGCAGCAACAGCAACAACAGCAGCAAATGTACGGCGGCCCTGGTATGGGCAATGCACCTTTCCAGCAACAGCAAGGGATGGGTCCGGTGGGTACGGCGCCACCGCAGCGACCATTGGCCCGCGTCCTGTACCCGTACGCTGCGACCGAAGCGGACGAAATGGATCTCATGGCGAACGAAGTGATTGAGATCCTCGTGATGGACGAGGGCGGCGGGTGGGCTCGCGGGATCACCATGGATCGGCGGCGTTGCGGTGTCTTTCCGCGGTCGTACGTTCACATCATGGGACCTTGACTTGACTTCCCTTCTCATTTCTTCCAGCCAAGCTGCTTGAATACACTCGATGTCATAAGAAAAAATATAATTCAGTTTGCCCACTCAGCCGTGTACCTTAACGTAAAATGAGGTTACTATGTGTGAATAAAACGAGGTTGACGTTTGGCATCGCTTTTTTTTCTCCTCGAATGTTCTATCAACCTCGTTTTGCATTTCTTAACACACAACCATGACCCAATCTCTTTGTGCGTTGCTTTCCCACGCGTAATGTGCGATTGTATTTAAAGCATTCAAGCACTATACAGCTACCCGTGGAGTAACCCGTGGAGTAACCCGTGGAGTAACCCGTGGAGCGCGTGGTACTCGTGAGGCTGCCCGTGACAGCCAATGTCACCACCACCGCGCCTGCAACCCCTGCTCCTGTTAGGTTTGATGGTCCGCCTTGATTTTTACCTCCTTATGGGCAAGCACTCACCCCCTGCGGTTTTTTTTTTCCAGACCATGTCATTGAACCCCTCGTCAATCTCTTCCATGGGATCGACTTGGAGGATGTGCACGGCAAGTTCCAGCGATTCTGGTTCCTCTTTTGGCTTGCACTCCGGGTGCTGTTCCCTCAACTGCGGTTCGATGCGTACCGGGTCCGCAACAAG
>MU625141.1:0-10831 GCA_025349905.2 Blastocladiella britannica
TTAGTGTCATATTGTCCGATTTCTATCTCCGATTATATTTCTTCGTTTGTCAATGCGAGGACTCACCCTCCTAGGCTTTTGTGTTACTGCTGAATATTACTCAAAAAAATAATAATCACGCACCCTTTCCATTTCACCAGCAACATCATCGAGAACTGGCCCATCCAATCTCGTCGCTCAGCTGAACGATTGCCGCTCTGTCCCGAATTTAGTTTAAAATTGGATTCGAATGGAGTTTGGTATCAAGTCATCATGCTGGCACGACTAAACAAAGCAACAGAATTGCAAAACAGAGCAAACAAGTGCACATGTCAGTGCCAGCACGCCATGTAATATAATTTTCACGGCGTGAATGCTCTGGATGAGTGCCTCGTGTCCAAAGGACCAAAACGTGATTCTGGATCATATTGGAGCTAATTTGAGCACAGCCAAAAGGCAGTAACGAACAGAGCATCATTTCATCAGCGTAAATACCCTAAATCTTTTTTTTTTTTTTCGCTTTCTTTCAGCGATCGCGATCGCATTGTTCGTTCCCGCCATATTGTCACCGAAATGAAAGCATTATCATTTATTGCGACATTAAGTGTTTTGCCACCTCTGCTTCCAAGCGGTCACCCAATTTTCCTTGAAACTCATCCTTGACATTGCTTTCGAACTTGAATACGTTGGCGATTGCAGGCTAATACATAGCGTTGGTATGAGCAAAATTCAAAAACAAACCAACAGCAAAGAAAACAAGACCAGAAAAACCGTACAGCAAGAACTCGCAGCAGCCGATCTGAGCCGACCGATCCAGGCGATTGGACAGGCTCGTCAATATCCATTGCGCTCGAGGGATCAATTGGCGCGCTTGCGAGGAACGGAGACAAGGACGAGAGTTGAGGGAGGAGGACCGTCTTGACAATGACATTACCCATCTTGGCAAGAGTTGTTGTGGCGCCATACTTTTGCGCAACCGTCGCATTGTCGTCCATCATTCTGATCAGGAGCGTCTTGATGACGCGTGGAGTGAGCATTGGGTACCGATGGCTGAAGTGGTTCAACACGTCGGTGAGGAGGGTCGCTGCATTGTCACGGAGCGTCCAGTGGTCGCAAGTTGGGTCGTGCGAGCCCAGCTGCTTGGTTGCAATCACGGTGATGAGGATGGGTGTGATTTGGTGCAGCTGTAGTTGATGATTTTGTGACAAATGAGTACCTCTCATGGCTGGAATGATAGTGATGACGAACGTAAGGCTCCAAAAACAGATCGTTGTTGTGGAGCAGCGCGTCCAAGAACGCAACCAAGATCGCCATGGTGCCCAAGCTGCGGATCGATTTAGTCACTTGATCGGCCGCAAACTGGACAAAGTAAGGGAGCAAGCTTTGCAGCCCCGGATCGGTTCGGATGCTGGAGAGGGCGGCAGCGCGCACATCATCGCTCGGGCCCAAAAGCGACTCGGTGACCTTTTCAAAGTAAAGTTGGAACTCTCGCGACAGCACGTCCTTGACCATGGCAGCAGCGGTCGCATTACCCGTCGCGGTGGCATCGGTTGAGCTGGTAGCCCGCTTGTCTGTGTATTACCGTCACTGAGCAACCCAATCGCGAAAAAAAAAATTGCAATGGAGACGAACCATGAATATGCGACGGATTCTGAGGAATACTGGGCTGCACGCCATCGATCGAAAGCCAGTGCGCCGAGAGAGCCACGTCGAGGGGCAGCTTGGGCAGCGGCTGGGCAAGGATACGATCGAGGTCCAGCTCGTCGTCCTCGATATAGTACACGTTTTCGTTAGCACTGCGCCATTTAACTGGCCGAGGGGCCAAGAACCCGTAGAGCGGCTTCGAAGAGTGCAATCGTGAGTATTCGAGTGTACTCTGAGCCAATAAGCCAAGTACCTCCACGTTTTTGATTCGCAGCGCCAACGAGACGTCGTGGGTGGTGAGGTACGAGCGGCGTGCATGGCGCATGAATTTTTTGGCCTCTTGCACAATCTCGCGCAGCCGGTAGTCGACCTCGGTGGTGAGAGCGGAGACCACGTCGGGCGCAAGAGCCTCGTACCCGAGCGCTTCGGAGGTGTGCTTTTATATATCATATTATTTTTGAGTTCTTCTATAAACCTCACAGGGTACTGCTGCAATAAGGTGAGGTGGTGGTACCTTGACCAGGCTCGGGTTGAGGATCGACATTTCTTTCGATTTTGGAATTTCGGACGCGTCAAAATCTAAACTGAAAAAATGTCGCTCGCACCTGCTGCCGCCAACAACACCCACTCCCACTCCCACCACGCCCACGACAGCAGCAGCAGCGAAGGGACATCAGTCGCGTCCATTCTCGGCTCGCTCGACCTCTCCAGCGCCGCCACCACCAAGTCGCTCTCCCCCGTCGGGCAGCTGGGCGATGGTCTGGAGTTTGTGTTCACCCCCGACTCGGCGTACGTGCCCGCGTCGGGCGGCTTTGTGCCGTCGCGGTCCGTGACCGACGACCTCTGCTACGGCGTCGGCACCGTGTACCTGTCGGGCCTGGCATCCGGTGGTATCTGGGGTCTTGTCCAGGGCCTGCGCACGCCGCTGCCGGTGGTGTCGCCCAAGCTGAGGCTCAACGCGGTGCTCAACGCCATGACGCGTCGCGGGCCCTTTGTCGGCAACTCGCTCGGCATGCTGGCCATGTTCTACAACTCGCTCAATGCCGGGATTGCGATGCAGGTGCCCAAGGACCAGGCACCGATTGCGTCGGTGGTGGCCGCTGCTGGCGCCGGCGCGCTGTTCAAGTCGACTGGTACCTCATATGTTTATTCTGTATTTGTGATAACTGTGTACTGACTGAATACTCGATGATGTGTACATGTGTAGCCGGAATCGCCTCGGCCGCCCGGATGGGTGGAGTCTGCGGAGTGTTGGCCATGGTCTGGCAAGCAACCAAGACCATCCGCGAGGACCTGCCTCTGATTGGGGCCATTTCGACCCGGTCCTTCCACTAACCCACCGTGGGCTGTTGTGTTTTGTTTATTCCGTTTTTAGTGTAAAACTCTCTCTCTCTCACTTGACTGAAAAAAATACCGAAATGTCGACGTCTCCCCTCGCCCAGCACGAGGCATACCGGCCCATTGGCCTCGTAGGCCGGTGCGATCAATCAATTCATTCCGATATATATCAAAAGATATTTATATCATAACCATTATTATCAGAAAAACCGGCTTGGTCGTGCCCGTCGCCTCCAAACCTCGCCTCGACGGCACCAAGCCGCTGCTTGAATTTGCCCAGGATGTGATGGGCCACGGCGACGGCCTCTCTGCCCCTGCCATTATGAACGGTAACGGTAACGGTAACGGTGACAACGACGACGACGACCCTGCCCTCGATCGCAACGACTCGGTCGTCAACGCCCAGTACAACCTCAGCGGCATCGATGTTCAACAACGGTCTGACGACTTGCCCATGGACGACGACGAGGAGGAGACTGCTACCTTGGCCGACGATACCAGGGCCTCTGGTGAGCGGATCGGTCGCCAGCGCCGCGCCGAGCAAGAGCCGACCGCTTCTCCTGGTGAATTGGGCCATGCGCGGGCTTCATTTGCCGCTCGACCCCCTCACGGCCTGTTTTCCGAGTCGCCGCTCCATGGCGCCCGCACCGATGATCTCTTTGGAACGCCCGGGACGCCCATGCGCCAGCACGAGCCCATTCTTGCCGGCACCCCCAGCCGCGACCACCTGGCCGGCAGCCAACTCTTCTTTGAGCCTGCCGCCGCCGCCTCAGCATCCGCTTCTCCCGATCTCACCACCAAACCCTCACCGGCCGTTTCTGCTCGCCCGACTCCTCGGCCGTCCTTTGTCCGGGCACCTTCGCCAGTCGCCGCCCGCAGCCCCTCACCACCCCCACCCGCCCCCGCCGCCAGCAAATCCCCAGCGACAATCGGTACTCCCTCGCGTCGCTCTCTAACAGCGCCGCCTCAGAGCCAGGAGGCTGCCGTGACCCCCGCAAGTGCCTCGCAGGAGGCTCCCTTGAGAACGGAAGCGGCCCAACCCGGTCTGCCGCACCTGCCATCCCCTGCTCCAGCTCGGTCGCGGGTGACCGTCAGCGACATTCCGGTTTTCCGCCGTGGGACATTTGCGCCCATCACTCATCCCAAGCCTGTTCGCGGCCTGGCAACTCCTTTGGTGCGTTGCCATCAATCGCTTCCCCCCCTTTTAGCTCCATTCAACTGAAATTGGAAAAATGTTATAGCGGGAAACGGCGGCCCACACCGAGCGGTTTACACCACTGTCCCACGAAACATTGCTCACGTCACCCCCCATGTCGACCCCAGGTGCTCTGACCATGATGGATGACACGTCATCGCCTCTTCCCCTCCTTGATCGCGACGCTGTCATGGCAGAACTCCAGGCGCCGCCTCCGGAGCAGACTGCTCCCCCTGCAGCACGCTCGCCGGCCAAGCGTCCAAAGGTGGCGCTTGCTTCTGGGGTCGCCTACAGCTCTAAGTTTACGGACCTCGTGTCGAGACGGATGCCTGGCGCCCGAACGGTCCATGAGTTCCGCCCCGAGCTGGTTGCCCGCGCCGCTTCCCTCCAAATCGCGGATTACGCACGTGACGATCATTCCGCGCATGGCGGCAAGAGCGACGCGCTTCCTCGGCCTGCCTCATTCAGCGGCACCCAACCTGCCCAGCCGACATCACCTCCTTCTGCACGGATTTCGCCGCGGCCGGCTCGACCAGGTCTGTCTCCGTCACTGCCGGAGCTCTCCGAGTCGCCGAGTGCTGTCAAGGGATGGCAGCAGCGGCAGCAGCAGCACGTGTCCCCGTCGCTTCAGAGCGAGGTGGACGACGATGAACCCCCGCCGCTGTCTCCGAATTTGGATTTCTTCGAGCCGGCGTTATTTGAAGCTGACCAATACGCGGACGAGAGTGCAGGCGCGATGGTGGACGGACCGTCCGAGAGCCAAGATTTGGAGCATGGAGCAACGCCAACGACTAAAGTCCCGACCCCGCAAAAGGTGCCGCCACCGGCATCCGCTTCCCCCGCGCGTGCGCGCGTGACGCGCGCCCTACCCACTCATTCTTTCTTGCTGCCGCAGACACCTGGTGGAGGTGCCTCGCCTGCTCGCCCCGTGGCGGCTGCGCAATCGCCGAGGAGAACTTCACCCCGCCATGCTGCTTTACAGCAGAGTGAAAAGCGCCGCACCTTTGCTCGCATTGCTGCTGCAACGCCCGACAACATCGATGACACACTGCTGGGTTGGATGAGCACCGACAAGGGACATGCCGCTTCGCCGCGGCGGACGCGCGGCTCCCCATCGAGATCCAGCAGCCCCGGCCCGAGCCGCCGCCCAGTCCCGTTGGCCGTTCGATTTCAGTCGGACGATGATCAGGACGTGGCGCCCCTCTCGCCAGCTGCCCCGCTCTCACCGGCCGCTCTTCTCTTGCCCGGGTTGACGCCACCACCACAATCACCTCCTGCCGCTGCAGCGAAATCCAAGGCGGGCAAAAAGGGCAAGGCTCCTCCTGCAAAAACCGCCACCAAAAGCGTTGATGTGCCCAAGGAAACCAGCCAGACTCGCTCGCGCCAACTTGCGTCTGCATCGCCTGAGCCCGCGCCTGTCACTCCTGTCTCGTCTCGGCACGTGGCGTCAACTCGCGCCAAGCCCGCGGCTCAAAAGGCGGCCGCTTCGCGTGCTACCACCAAGCGCAAACCCGCCGCCGCTGCCGCTATGCCTCAGCGCCCGCGTACGGTTGCCAGCGAAGCGTCTGGGTCCGGGAGTGACGATGACGATGACGCCGAGTTGCGATCGCAGCAATCGTCTCATTATCGCGAGGTTGTGGAGCCCATTGCGGCGCCAGTTGAAGCGGATCGGAACGGCCGGCCAAAGCGCGTCCGCGTTGCCCCCGTCAGCTGGTGGACCGGGGACAAGGTCAAAATGCGTGGCGCTCGCATGTCGACGGGTGGCATCATGCCAACAATCGAGGCTATTGTCCACCGCGTCCCTTCCGAGTCGGGTTCCGCCGAAACCCCTGCCCGTCACAAGCCGTCTCGGAAGGCGGCCGCGAAAAAGCCTGCCGCGCCACCTGCCCCGGCGCAAAAGTCGACGACCAGGAAACGCGCGAGGGAGAATGTGGATCGCGCCGCATCTCCTCCTCCTCCTCCGCCCGCTCCTTCGCCCCCTCGCAAAGGCAAAAAGCGATCTGTCCCAGAGGGCGATGATGTAGCCGACTCGGCGCGCGCCGATGAGCCGCCATCGAAGCGCGCGAGGACTCGCCGCGGTCCCACTTCGCCGGTTGTGGCCCCGTCTTCGCCGCCGCTAATGGCAATGAGCCCGCCCCCGCCGCCTTCGCCGCCGTACGCGTCTGTCGCCGCCGAACGCTCTCCTCCGCCCTCCACGGCCTCGCGCGCTCGCGCCACGCGCTCTCGGGCTGCTCTGGTCAGTGTCAAAGACGATGTGGCCACCGAGTTGCCTGTTTCACCTGCCCCGGAACCCGAAGCTCCAGGCATGGTCGTATTCTCGGACGGAAATGGCGGCTTGCAGGCGGAAAAGATTCGGTGGTGCCACGACCTGCTTGAGCCGCGCGCCCCAGCCAACTCGTCCGACTTTTTGTTCGAGCGCCTTTACACGTATGGGAACAAGGTGCATGTGGGCGTCCTCGATATTCCCGTCGGCAGCCGCAAGCCGAATCGCTCCTCGCGGGGCAACGTTTTTGTACGCTTTTCTTGTCTTCTTTCTACCTTCAATGACCGCTGATTATTTTTCGATTGTACCATACCATCAGTCCTTTGTCGTCATTTCGGGCTCTGTGCAGGTCCAGATTCACGACACACGGTTCACTCACGTCGCTGGAGATATGTTTGTTGTCCCACCCGAGAACCAATACCACATCGCTAACGACGGCTCGGTCGTTGCCCGGCTCTACTTTTCGTCGTACGCACTTGATGGCAAGCAGACGCGTTGATTTGATCAAGCAGGTTATTTATTCTTTGTTTTTGTGCTTTTTTGGTTCTATTCAAATTATATTAAGTTCAAGCAAAAAAATCAGAAGGGCATCAAATGACGAGATCAGCGGCCGCGCGTGTCTTCATGACCGATGACTCTTGCGTGTGTTGCGACTTCTTCACGTCGGAACCGTACTTTGGAGCCGAAACTGCTGCGGCTGCGCCTTGATCCTCAAAGTCAGCCAGAGGGGAGATGCGCATATCCTCGTTCTTGTTGGTGACAGCGCGCACGAGCCGAGCGGCCATCCGCATGAGGATCGTGAACGGGATCATGACCACCGACATGGCAATGCACACGCCCCAGTCGTTGCCGTTCAGCGCGACGGTGCCCATGAACACGCCCGCAAACTGAACCATGACGACTTGGACAACGATGATGATGGCCAACATCAGCCCAAACAGCGGGTTCCGTGTGATGCCGTGCAAAAAGTTGAGTTCGAGCTTGAGCTGGCGCGACAGCACCTCGTTGACGACCTGCATGAGCACAAACGTGGTGAACAAGATAGTGTTTCCCCACGCCGTTTGCTGGGCGGCCGTCGACCCGTAGTACGCGGCGTTGTATGTGAGCAGGTCCTTACGAGCAAACAGAATCAGGAGGAGCACCACCGTCTCGTACACGCCGACAATGCCCACGTGGATCCGCATGTAGCCGTTCAGGATCGGGTCGGTTCGCAAGTGCGGCTTGGCGTGCAAGATCCCCTCGTCTGGAACGTCGGACGCCAGTCCGAGCGCGCCAAAGGTATCTTTTTTTTTGTGTATTTTGTCAGTTTGGCCTGATAAACAGAAGATATAAAAAATATAGAGGACGCACCCATGATCAAATTCACCCAGAGCAGCTGGACGGTATTCAGAGGTGGAGAATCATTGGCAAGGGACCCTACCACGGTCAACACGATGGCCACGACATTGACCGCCAGTTGAAATTGCAAGAACTTGCGCACGGCACTCAGGACGTTGCGGCCCCACTTGATGGACTGCACAATCGAAATGAAATTGTCGTCGAGCAGGATAATGTCTGAGGCGTTCATCGCGATTTGGGTGCCGGAAATACCCATCGCGAATCCGACATCTGCCTCCTTGAGCGCGGGTGCGTCGTTCGTCCCGTCGCCCGTGACGGCAACAACGTCGCCCATGCACTTGAGGAGACACACCAGCGTATGCTTGTCGGCCGGGCTCGAGCGGGCGAGAACTTGCAATTTCGGGATCACCGCCTTCTTGTCGTCCTCTGACATGGCACGGAAAACGGGGCCCTCCAATGCAACGCCACCGGGGCTCAGAATGTGGCATTCTTGGGCGATCTTGGACGCCGTCAGCAAATTGTCGCCCGTCACCATCCGCACGGTGATCCCGGCGCGCTGGCAGACCTTGACGGCATCCGGGACGCCAGCACGGACAGGGTCCTTGATACCAACCAGCCCGACAAAGACCAAATCGTGCTCGGGATCTTCACGCTCGCCGCGGGTCAGCGGCCGGTCAAAGTCGCGGAACGCCAGAGCAATGGTGCGCAACCCCTGACCGGCCCAGATGCGAATCAGCTCCGATACATCTGCCCGCTCGTCCGTGCCCATCGGAATAATGCAGGAAGAGTCGGACGCCAGCTGCTGGGTACACAGACCAAGCACCATCTCGGACGCGCCCTTGACATGCAGACGGAAAAGCGCGGGCTGGCCAGCGCCGGGCGATGCGACTTGAGGCTCGCAGAGAGTCGACATGCGCTTGCGCTCGGACGTGAACAAGTACTCGCCCTTTTCCACCTTCAAGACGCGCTTTCGCAGGTCCTCGTAGTGCACTCCGAGCTTTTTGGCCCAGATCAGCAGTGCGCCCTCGGTGGCCGATCCGACAAAGAGCGGGTTCGAGTCGTTGTCCTTGTGCTTGATGAAGCAGCTGGAATTGATGCACACCGCCTCGCACAGCAAGTCGCGGAGCTCTTGCGGGAACGTGTCGGGTAGGAACGGTGCGGCATCGGCTTCGCCCGAGCCCTCGCCGTGCAGCCGCTTGTGTCCAACCGCGACCTTGACGACCGTCATCCGGTTCTCGGTCAGAGTTCCAGTCTTATCGGTGCAAATCGCCGTAGCTTCGCCCATCGTCTCGGACGCGTGCAAGTGGCGGACAAAGCACCGGTCCTTGATCATCTTAAACATGGAGAACGCGAGCGAAATGGTCACTGCAAGCGGGAGCCCCTCGGGGACGGCAACAACAATCACCGTGATCGATACTTCGAAAAACCGCAGCAGGTTGATGAGATCGCTTGCCGGAAAAGTGCCTGCCGCTGGGTACTGGGCAACCTTGTCGATGATGAACCGAATCGTCAGGCCAAAGAAAGTGATGGCGCCAGCCGCAAACCCGAGCTTTCCGATCTGCATGGCAAGGACGCTGAGCTTGGACTGCAGGACGGTTTCCTGTCCCTGCGCCTCGGCGAGCAGCTGCTGGATCTTGCCGCCCGAGCTGCGCGACCCGACCGACGTGACCAGCATGAACCCAGAGCCCTCGGACACTTGGCAGCCCGAGAACAAGGACGGGAGCTTGGGCGTCTTTTTCACGGGCAGCGACTCGCCCGTGAGCGGCGACTCGTCAATCACCAGCCGGTTGCCGCTCAGAAAGACGCCATCGGCCGGCACCTCGTCGCCGATCGCGAGCTCCACCACATCGCCTACCACCAGGTCCCACGAGGAAATCTGGTTGCGCTGCCCACCGCGAATCACCTTGGTTTTCTTGTCGGACTGGAGCATGAGGAGCCGCTTGAATTTCTTGTCTTTGGAATAGTCGTTGCCGGCGGTGACCGTCAACACGATAATGACGGCAATCAGGATCGCGAGTCCCTCGTACCACCCGTCTCCTGTCACGGCGCCAACAATCAGCGTGATTGCGGCCGAGACAATCAGGATTTGAATGATGGGATCTTCCTTGATGTTGCCCACAACCATTTGAAATATGGTTTCGGATGGCGGTGGCGGCACAAGATTGGCGCCGTAAACTGCCAGTCGAATGTCATTGTCCAAGACGCGTGTACCTAATGTTATTTACACTTTCAAATCAGTATGCATTTATGAGGATGCACACCATAAAAATTACACATACGGGTGGGATCGTCCTCATCAACAGGGAGGCCATGCTCCACCGAAGAGCGCAGGAAATCAACCAGGCCATCAACGCCGCCAAACTTTGCATTCAAGAGCTTGGTCTGCTCTGCCGACGAGCGCTCGTCGAAATTAACGATCGCCGAGAGCTGATCCGGCGTCAATAAGAAATCCTCGGCCGATTTGGCGGGTTTTGGAGCGTAGTGGTGATGGTGCGGTAGTGCGGCGCCCAAACCCGAACCTGCAGCAGATGATTTGCTTGTCCACGGCGAAGGGGACGGAGCCGGTCCAAGGGGTCCTGCCCGAGCAACCCCAGTGGTTGGAATGACCCTACCGGCCCCGACCAGCGGTGGAAGGTGGGAATGTTGTCCGTGATCCAGGAGTGGCGCTGTTGGAGGAGCGGTAGCAGCCGCAGAATTGTCGTCTAAGTTGCGCGCATTTTGTCGGGCACGTGAATATGCGGCTGCGGCAGTGGGATCCGTCTCTGCGAACGGATGGTGTCCGTCGGCGTCGCTCGACATGGCTTTCCAGTTATTGTTTTTGATCTTGCCAGCAATGTGGGGGGGATTAATATATTTCAATACCCTGATTGGTTTGAAGATGCGACCTGAAATGGAAGAGTATGCAGTCTTTTCGCAGATCGTTGGGGAGTTGAAGTTGATGGGAAAAACACCAGACCGGATCCCCGTCTAATATTTTTCATTAAGATCTTTTCGTTCGCTTTGCTCGCTCAAATGATTGCTGGCTCCCGACAATCATTAATGTATCACACCACGTCCGACATGAAGGGAAAAAA
>MU625142.1:0-10772 GCA_025349905.2 Blastocladiella britannica
GTTTTTTCCCCCCCTTTACTTTCCCGGTACCAAAAACGGTTTCCACTCTCTGCTGCACCAGTCGCACAATTGGTGTAGCGCCCGCATAGCGGACGAGATCGCTGGTGAGATGGAAACTTCAAAGCCCACTCAGCCGTGTCAACATCACACTAATTTCTCTTTTTCGATTTCCCAAAAATTAAATCTGTCGAAATATTAAAAAATGGCTCTCCTCGTGCAAAAGTACGGGCAACTCGCACGCCCATTAAAACGTAAATACTAACAAAACCATGGATGGAACAGCCATATATTTGGGTTGAATGGCATTGTCCCCCACGCATTGCACCATATCGATGACCAACACTTGCTTTATCCTGCCGGATCCTCTCTGGTCCTGTACAATATCGAGCAAAAGAGCCAGCGCTTCATTGCACTCGCTGAAGGTGGGAATATCACGGCAGTTACGGCCACCCCTCGCTTGATTGCGGTAGCCGAGCGAAGCGAGAAGCGGGTAGCAGTCTCCATTTACGATTCACATACGCTGAAGCGGAAAAAAGTTATCAAGGACGACGAGTTGCAATTTGGCAAGGTATCCATCATTTTGCATTTTTACAGAGTGTGAATGATCCTCACATTTGGACATAGGAAGTCGTGTCATTGTCATTCTCCAATGACGGCAAGTTCTTGCTCACGCAATCGAGCGATCCTGACTGGCTCCTGCAACTGTGGAACTGGGAAAAGGGCAAAGTGTATGCGTCCATCAAACTCAATTACGCACCCAATGTCAAGGTGTCGCAGGTCAGCTTTAATCCGTTCGACAAGACGGTCCCGCAGCTGTGTGTGGTCGGCGCCAACATTTTTCGCATTTACCGGTTCACCGAGGGCACATTGAAGCCACTGACGTTTCAGAAAACGGATCATCGGGTATGAATTCTTGGTAAATCTAGCGAATGAAACTGACAAAGGTTTTTTTTGCAGAACAATATCGCACACACCTGGCTGAGCGCCGAACGTATCGCCGTGTCGACCGACGAGGGAAAGGTCCTGATCTACGAAAACGCCGAGCTGCGGATCGAACTGACGGCCAACTTGCAGCAAGACGGCAGCAACAAGCCGCACATGCTCACGACGATCCGCGCCGGAACCAACGGGTTTGTCGCCGGATCCAACAACGGCATGTTACAAGAGTGGGACCGCACCGACGACAGCAACTTGTACCGGTGTGTACGTGAAGTGAAGCTCGAGAACTCGGTGATCCGTGGGCTCTGTGTCTCGTCCAACGAGGACACGGCGTTTTGCGCGTTCGACAACAACCAGCTGATCATGGCGTCGTCGTTGCAATCGGACGACGTCAAGGTCGAAAAAATTGCCCAGGCTCACCACTCGGCCGTCACGGGCCTGGACGTGTGCGTGCGCAAACCGCTTATGGCCACCTGCGGGTCAGACCAGTCGGTACGAGTGTGGAATTTCGGCGAAAACACTATGGAAATCGTCAAGTTCTTCAAGTCTGAGCCGTACTCGATCGCGTTCCACCCATCGGGCCTGTTTCTCCTGGTCGGGTTTGCCGAGGGCGTGAAGCTGCTCAAGATTCTCCTGGACGACATTCGTCCGTACTGGGAGCTGGGTGCTCGTGGAGTCAAGGAGGTATTTGTTCTTCTTTGAATGTTGCAAAATGGGCCGCTCACTCTTATGTAATATAACAGTGCCGATTCTCCAATGGCGGGCAGTTTTTCGCTATGGCGCACGACAACATGGTGATCGTCCGGTCAACCTGGAGCTTTGAAGTGACGGTAGCGCTGAAAGGCCACCTGTCCAAAGTGCGAACACTGGCGTGGGCCCCCGACGACAGCACTATTCTCACCGTAGCGTCGGACGGCGTCGTCATGGAATGGGATGTGCGCACCGGGAAACGAATCGCCGAGTACACGCACCCGTCGCTGTTCCAGACCGCCATTTACGGGCAAGGCGCGACCGGCGGCGGCGGTGGTGCCAACAGTAGTGGCGGTGGTAATGCCATCTTTCTCGGGACAGGCGACGGCCGCATCGTGGAACTGCGCGACGGCCAAGTCTCGCGCGAAGTGAGCGCACACTCGCAGGTCGGGCAGCTGGCGATCGGACGCTCGGGCCGCACGCTCGTGGCCGCCACTGCGTCGGGGCACATTCGCGCCATGCGGCTGCCATTTGCGCCCGGTCTCAGTGTCACGCCCGGTGGAGCGTCCATTACTGCTGCGGGTGGAGCGAGCGGCTCAAATCGGTCCACGGGTGGTGCGGGAGCAGGAACGGTTTCTGGTGCCCCCAGCGCAACCGCAGGATCGACTTCAACCAGCGAAGACCAAGCGGTCCTGCACATGCACAATGTCAGCGTGTCGCGGCTGCGCATTAGTTTTGACGAGCAGTACGTGCTCAGTGCCGCGAGCGACGGGTGTCTGTGCATCATGCGCTTGAACCAGCGCGATTCCACGCGCGCCACCGCGACCGCCGGCGCCGCTGCCGCCGTTGCCGCCGCCACCAGTTCCGTGGCCCCCGGCAAGCGCGACGCGCGCGATGCCACGTACTCGGACGAGATCCTCGCGCTGCGGTCCGACGTCAAGGACCAGTTGCGGGTGATGACGGACTTACGGGTGCGTGTAGAAGAGATCCGGGTCGAAAACGAGCGGGTCCTGGAACAGCGCGACTTGGCGTACACGCAAAAGGCGCGCGAGACTACCGAGCGGTTCTCGCACGACATTGAGGCGCTGGCGGCCGAGAACGACGTGCTGCGGGTCGCATACGAGGAGACGGTGGCCGAGAACTCGTCGCAGCTGACCAAGCTCAAGGACCGGCATCACAAGGAGCGCGAAGAGATTGAGGCGTCGACGCGGTTCAAGTTGCAGGCCGAGGAGGAACGGTTCACGGCACTGGAGGTGGCTCTGGACGTGAAAAAGACCCGCTGGTCCAACCAGATGCAGCTCATCCAGGCATCGCTCAACGACGAGCTCGAGGCCCTCCGCGATTTTTACTCGAAAAAGATCCAAGAAAAGGAGTTTGAGATCAACCAGGTTTGTATTGTTTGTTTTATTATGTGAGACCGTAAATACTGACATTATGGATGTTGAATAGCTCCAAGTGGACATGATCGCCCGGAGAAACGACTTTTCGGTCAAGGAAACTGACATTGACGTGGCCACCAACCAAGAGGTGCTGCAGATCCAGTTCTACTACGAGCAGCGCCTCAAGGACGAGCGACAGACCCTCAAGCAGATCCAGACCGAGAACGAGGAGATGCACAAAAAGTACGACTCGCTGGTGAAAAAGATCGAGGCCAACAAGATCGAGTTGCAAAAGATGGCGGTCGAGGAGCGTCGGCTGCAGTCCATCATCAAGACGTTTGAAAAGGAGATCTCGGGTGCGCGCCGCGAGCTGCAAGAGCGCGACGACACGATCGAGGACAAGGAGAAGCGCATCTCGGACCTGAAAAAAAAGAACAAGGAGCTCGAGAAGTTCAAATTTGTCCTCGACTACAAGATCGTGGAGCTGCGCAAGCAAATTGAGCCGCGCGAGCAAGACATCGTGCGGCTTCAGGGGCAGCTCAACGACATGGGGCTCGAGCTTGGTGAGTACGTGCACTCCCGCAACACGATGCTGTTTGCCCGCGACGATCTGGTGCAGAAGGTGGCCGGGACCGAGCGCGAGCTGGAGGTGCAGCGCAAACGTACAGCCGAAATCAAGCTGGTGGTGGACGCGATCCGTCGCGACACGGTGGTCATTGCCCAGCACGTCCGCGAACCCAACGAGCTCAAGCGCGCGGTGCGCCAGTACTTTCAAAAGTACTGCGGGCTGCCCGATGAGCCTGAGGCGGTGCTGTCGTCGTTCCAGCCCGGATCGAGCGACCGGAGCGCCCCAGGTCCCGATGGGAGCTTTACTCCGAGCCAGCTGCGGCGGCGCGAGAGTGCAGCAGCGGCGGCAGCAGCAGCTTCAGGAGGAACCTCGTCGGCCGGATCGGACGGGTCGTCGTCGTCGTCGTCGCGACGGGGCCGGGCGGGCGCATTCGCCAACGAGCGGGAGCAGAGTCTTCGGCAGCGCGACCTGTTGGAGAAGACGCTGCTGACGGTGCAGCGCAAGCTGTCCAAGCAGATGGTGGCGCGCGAGGCCGAGACCAGCAAGCTGGTGGACGAGAATGTGCAGCTGACGAGCGAGGTGAATGCGCTCCGGCGCGAGCTGAAGATTTCTCAGCAGTCGGTCGTGGTTGAACCGTCGCGTGGTACGCCGCCAACCGTCCGTGGTGTGGCTCATGTGTGAGGTGACGTGTCCCGCTCGATCCCTTTCATAATACAAGAGTATCCCCTCGTGCCGTACTACACATACAATATATAAATATAATATGGACGACCTCGCCGATCTGGTATGGCAGAGCGCCGGGGTGAAACCCGCACCGTCCACGCCGGCCAGCGTGCCCCTGTCCCAGCTCGCGGCCCAGCAACAGCAGCAGCAATCGCAAATGTCGCCCGGCGGCTTTGGTGTGCCGCGTGGACCGTCGCCGGCGGCGTTTGGCATGCTCTCGTCGAGCCCCGCGCGCCCGATGGCTGTCACTACGCCATTGGCAGCGCCGTTTACACCGCCGGCGGTCGGCTCGCCGCAATACAGCCCTTCGTCGTCTGTCACCCCCGGGCGCACCGCGGGGATGGCCACAGGCTCGTTTGGTCTCGGCGCCGCTAGCAGCCCGATGCGTGCCGCAGCTGTGCCGTCGTCTGCTTCTGCTGCCTCTGTTTCTTCGGGCGATCCGTTTGGCGGTCTCGTCTCGTTTGGCGGAGGTGGCAGTGGTAAGCTGGCCTCGCAACTCTCGCTGGCAGAGCAGATGCGGCTCAAGCAGCAGCAACAGCAACAACCTCCGATGGCCGCAACAGGAGCTGCATCGCGTGGTAGTGCACAGGCCAAACCTTCTTCGCTCGGAGGCGCCGATTTCGCGTTCTTGGACTCGCTCGCTCAGCCCGTGGCCGCCTCGAGTGGTGGCAGTGCCATCGGATCGGGATTTGCAGCTCCTCCTAGGCCGACACCGCCACCGTCCCAGGCACAGCAACAGCCGCCGATGCCATCATTTGCCGCGTTCCCGCCCATGGGTGCTCCGGTTGCCCTTGCTCGCGCCCCCACCGATCCGTGGGACGTGCTTCTCGCCACCGGCTCTACCAGTGCAGCCTCGGCGCCAGCACCTGTGGTTGGTGGAGCTGCCCCGAAAGCGACCGCCTCCAGCGACGTTGATCTTCTCGATGCATTCTTTTCCGCGCCAGTTCCCGCCGCCACTACGCCTGCACCTGCCGCTACTGTACCCGCACCTGTGGTGGCAGCTGCTACTCCAGCAATTCCGCCCCGCCCATCGGTGCCCGAACGCTCGCCGGTTCCGCCAACTGGACCGGCGACCGCATCCGAGCCTCTAGCGGTCGCAACGCGACCCCCAGCGCGGCCTTCATCCACGTCCTCCGCAATGGACGCCAAATTGGCGCAGCTCATGGACCTCGGGTTCGACGCGCAGGTCGCGGCCGATGCGCTGCGCCACACCGACGGCAACGTCGAGGCGGCGGTGCAGTTGATCCTGAACCAAGCGGCAGTCGCCAGCGGCCCGGGATCGCCGCCACAACAATCGCGGCGGGCCGCGAACGGCGGTGGAGGCGGGTTCCTCGGCAAGGCCACGTCGCTTCTCAACCGCGGTAAAGCGGTGCTCGAGTCCAAGGTGGCCGAGGTGCAGGAACGCGGCGCGTCGGCGGTCCTGGCAAACGTCGTGAGCCAAGTGCAGGGGACCATCGAGAAGCACGTTGCTGCTGCCAATGGTAGTGGGAGCGGTAGCACTGGTCACGGCGGGCGGGCGACTGGGTACGAGGATTACAGTGAGGAGCAAGAGTCGTGGTCGGCGTACCGCGACGAACATGACCGGGACTCGCATGGAGCACTTTCGGCTTCTTCCTCGGGACGCGCCGCCGCTGCCGAGCCGGTCCGGTCGCCCGTCGCCGCTGCTGTCCCTGCATCGCAACAGCCATCACTTCCCATGGGCGATCTCTTGGGCGGCGCAAGTTCCAGCCCTGCCCCAGCAGCTCGCCCGTCAACCCCCTCGGTCGTCGCACCATCTACCGGCGCTGCGCGTCGCCCGCTGCCAGTCACTCCAGTCGCACCAGCAGCACCCGCGGTGGCAGCGCCATCAGCCCCCAAAGTGCGGCCAGCACCCGTAACCTGCGAGTCGATGGCGTGGAGCGAGAGCGCGCACCACAAGGACCAAGGCAACGACGCGTACAAGCGCGGGCAGTACCACGAGGCGGTGACGTCGTACACGTCGGCGATCCAGCTCCTTCCGCCCAACCACATGGCGCTGATTGCCCTGCACAACAACCGGGCGGCCGCTGAGCTCAAGTCGGGAGAGTACAAGGAGGCGATTGTCGATGCCGAGACCGTACGTGCCATTGTCGCCTACTATGGCGGGATCTCTGGTGACGAGACGTTGGCCGACCCAGCGTCGGGCACAACCGTTTCGTACGCGGATTGCACCAAATCGCTGTTGCGGCAAGCGGCGGCACTGGAGGCTATGGAAAAGTACCGCGCGGCTAAAGACGTGTTCACGGATGTGCTGGCGCACGACGCTCGGAACAAGGTCGCAATGGAGGGCATGTCGCGGTGTTCGCGCGCGCTCGCCAAGGACGCCGAGGTGCCTCCGGCTCCTGCTGTCGCTGCCACAACAAGTAGCAGTAGTTCAGCCACGCCAGCAACAGCGGTGCCGACACCGCCGCCAGTGGTCCCCGCCCATCTCCTGTTCGATCCCCTTGCGGAGGCCGCACCAACGGGCGACGGCCCGGCGCTGCCCGAAGCCAAGCGCATGGACGACCGTGAGGTCTCGGCGTCCGCGGCGGTGCAAGGCATGCGTGCGGCCGAGCGTGCGGCCGAAGCCGAGGCGGACAAGGCGTTGGCGGCGAAAGACGAGATCGACGCTATGGTGCTGGCGTGGCGGAAAGGCAAGGAGGCCAACCTGCGCACGCTGCTCTCGTCGCTCGACACGGTGCTGTGGAAGGAGCTTGGAGTGCCGACGCCGGCGCTGAGCGACCTGATCACCCCGCAGCAAGTGAAGGTGCGGTACATGAAGGTGATTGCCAAACTGCACCCGGACAAGCTCAAGACTGACGACGTGCGCCATAAAATGGTCGCACAGTCGGTGTTTGCAGCCCTCAACGAGGCGTGGGACGCGTTCCGGACCCAGAACGGGCTCTGAGTTATGAGAGCTGCACACTCTTTCTTTCCATCGCATGAAATGCAAATGCAAAACCCAATGGTATATAAAAAATGACTTACTGTGTTATTCAACCTTTGGTCAATCAATGACGACCGCTGCCAAGTCGGTTGCTCGCACGCTCACGGCCGCTCCCCACTCGCCGCGGCGCACCTCCAGTCGCCATGCTGGACAGAGCACTCATGAACGTGGAAATGCCGCCGCCACCGCCACCGGCTCCGTTGCCACCGGCAGGGCCGCTACCGCCAGGGCCAAAGTATCCGTCGTAAGGATCGCCACCGCCGCCGCCGCTGCCAAAGGATCCACTCCCACCGCCACCCGCGGCGGACGCCGCCTTGATCACGCACCCGGCCTCGACCATGGCGACACGGAGCAAAGTCGCGGCGCGGGCAGCGTGCAACGAGTCGCCCGCGGCCATCGCGGCCGCAAACGCTGTAGACCGCGGATCGGACCGGCGGGCGCGCAGCAGGCGAGCGCGAGAGTCGATACGGAACGGCAGCATTTTGGAGGCAATCAACCGTGCGATTTCCGCGTCCAGTGCGGCCGGGTCGGCACACGCGAGCGCGGCGGCCATTTGGCCTAGCTCGACCGTCACAAACGGCTTGCAGTACTGCGCGATCGCGCGCTGGCGCGCCAGCGTCGCCAGCTGCTCCAAATGCGGGGCCAGGACCGGGTCCAGGGCCGCAGTGGCCGACCGGTGCGCCGCCAGCTTGGTCAGGCACTGCGCGTACTGCGAGTGGATAAAGTGCGCCAGCAACGACCGTGGGACCGGGTCCAAGTCCAAGATAGTGCGGAACCCGTCATTGGACAGCAGCGTCTTCAGTTCGGCCCGCGAGTACGTCGCCAGCGCACAGTGCATGACCACCAGGCCAATGTCGGCGGGGGCCATCACCGTTTCGATCCGGTCGGTCACGTCCGCCAGTTTCAGCGTCGACAGCAACTGCGCGGTGCGCTTGTACTCGTGCGCGCGCAGATGCTGCAGCGACTGGAACACAATCGCGAGGGCCGCCGCCGACGGGTCGGCCTTGGGTTCCAGCAGAGGCGCTAGCTTATTGAGCTGGGCGGCCATGAACGTGTGGTCGCCCATGTAGTAGTGGCACTGATATGTTTTTTTTTTTTTCGTGTGTGAGTTTTCATTCCGTTTTCGATCGCTCCATTCAAGAACTTAGTACGTACGTGGAGCACCTGGAACGTGTGGTGCACAAAGGTCTTGGGCAGCACCTCGGACGTCCAAGGCCCTTGGGGTACGGCCGAAGCGTACTCGCGGGCGCGAAAGAACGCCTTGGCGGCCGACTCGAACTGGCCGCACTTGAGCAAGTGCTCGCCGAGGTCATTGTAGCCCATCTAAATCCAATTTTCCAATATACGTCAGTCCATTCAGAGTAAAAAAAAAGTGATAAAAGTACCCGAATGGACTCCTTGATCGAGTTGGCGCGGTACGTCTTGAGCTCGGCCTCCAGCTTATCGGTTTCGACCCGGGCAGTCCGTGCGGCCTTGTCGATCCAAGCGTCGTCCGGGATCGGCTGTGGGAGGTTGGCGTCGGCCAGGCGCTGCGAGAGGTCGCGGAACGCGGCGTTGTGCAGGTCCGTGTCGAGCGAGTCGGCCTTGATGGCGTCGAGTGCGGCCGAGAGGGCCGGGATGGCGAGTGAAGGTGCACGGGCGGCGATAAAGCACAGGCGGTCGACCTTGGCGCGGCCTTCATTATTGTATTTTTATAAGTGAGGACTGACGCTGATCTATTTGAGTAAACGAAGAGCATACCGCGAAGCTGGGTGCAGACAAGGTCCAGGTCAATCATCGGAGACAGGACCGGGGGCAACGGGTGGTTGCGTGCGCGTTTGGCCGCGGGCATGGCGGCGGTGCCTTGTTGGTCCATTCTTTTTTTTTTTTTCTTCTCTTTGACTCGTCACAATTTTCAATTCAAAGAGTTTCTCCATTCGAAATATGGTCTGTCTTCAATTTTCTGAATCACACACAAAGGTAAGGAAGAGAGCTAACAACCTCATTCGAGTACAACAGTCCGCCCTTTTCAACTTCCAATCGCTCCTATTGGCGCTGCTACTGCTCATCTGCACCTGTGCTTTTGTCAAGGCCCAGGTGCCATCTCTGCTAAGTTCGCGGCAAGGGTATGTGACTTGCTTTCTTTTGTATCGAGTACTTTCTAATCAAGAGTAAAAACAGAGTATTGGGCGTGTTCTGGAAGCTGGCACGGATCGGAGAGCGTCTGAGTCCATGGGTGTCGCTGTGCTGCGTGGTCATGGCGTTTTCGATGGTGCTGGACTGAAAATGAATCCACTCCTCTTCTCTTTCACATCTGCAATATAAAAAATGAACCTGTTCCGCAAAGAGACGCCTAAAGGTATTCATTCATTCATTCATTCATTCATACCCTCCATTGTCGTTCCGATTCATTCATCCAATTTTATATAAAGAACAAATGCGCAAACAGCAGCGCGAATTGAAAACGTCCGAGCGGTCGCTGGACCGCGACGACCTCCAGCTGCAGCGGCAAGAAAAGCAAGTTGAGGCCGAGATCAAACGCGCCGCCCGCGCCGGCAACCAGGCCCAGTGCCGTGCCTTGGCCAAGCAGCTGATTGCCGTGCGCAACCAGCGAGCAAAGCTTCTGGCGGCCAAAACGCAGATCCGGTCGGTTGGGCTCAAATCGCAGACCGCAGCATCGTCCATGGCCATTGCCGCGTCCTTGAAAGGTGCCACCAAAGTCATGGCATCCGCCAACAAGCAGGCGTCGGTCGAAAAGCTGCAGGAAACGCTCATGGGATTCGAGCGCGAGAGCATGGCCATGGACATGCGGGAGGAAATGAGTTTGTACTTTCTTTATTTTGTGATTGGATCTTCAAATAACTGACACGTAATGTTATCAGTGGCCGACGCCATCGACGGAGTCATGGACGACGAGGACGATGAGCAAGAGGGCGAGGATATCTTGTCGCAGGTCCTGGACGAGATCGGGATCGAAGTCGCATCGCGGCTCCCCTCGGCCGGACGTGTCCCGCTCGCCGCTGCCGCCGCTGCTGCGCCACTACAGGCAGAGGACGATGAAGCCGACGCCATGGTCAGACGTCTCGAGGCTCTCCGGTCCGTATAGGGCGTATGCCAATGCGCAAATATATTAACGGTTCTCATCTACACGGCTGCTCAATGAACACACGTGAACTCCCCGTTTCAATAGGGAGCTTAACTGGGTTTGTGACTCAGGGGAAAAAACAAAGAGGGGGGATCTTGGACAAGTTTTGACGGCATTCCGAATCGAGTGGAAAGATTTCCGACATTCCGGGTCGCTTGGGTGCAATCAATGCCGGTACTTAAACTTTTTTGCAGGGAATCAAACTACATTCAATAATGGTGAGCATAACAAAAACAAGAATCGGTGTCTGGATCCTTCGTTGACCTCATTGGGCTCCTCAAGGACCGGTATAAAGAGCCTCTCCTTTTCCCAAGTTTTGATATGTGGCCAACAAGTCTCAGATGATTGCAAGTGTTGACTCTGATTTACCGTTTCCACTCACATGCGGCGAGTACGAGTACAAGC
>MU625143.1:0-10713 GCA_025349905.2 Blastocladiella britannica
TAGTGTTAAATCATGTTGTGGAACTTTTGTGGAAAGAACTTTTTGTGGAATGTGGAAGTTGGTGTTCAGTTTGGGGCAAAATCCACAATATTTCACGCGATCCTCGGACAGTTAATCACAAGCACTTGACGTATATCTTGTAGGTGGCGAGCAGCGCCGCACAGAACCCGGCCACCGCCTGCACTCCATCAGCGCCGCGGCCTTCATGCTTGCGGAAGTCGATCCAGCAAAAGCACATGTCCGCCACCAGCTTGGTGAACGACACGCGCTGCATCCACAGCTTTTGCTTCGCGGCCGCCAACGCCGCGACAGCCGTCGACCGCGCCAGCGCGGTGGCGTCGGGTCCAGCCACGGGTGTCGGGGACGTTGCCGGCGACGGGTAGTTGACGGCCGACGATGCGGCATGAGACTTGGACGCGACGCCCGAAAACGCGGCCACGTCGCGGCGCCGGCGCGCCACGTCTGCCGCCAACTTGCGCTGTCCGCGCGCGTTCTCAAACAAGTCAATAAGGATGGTCGCGAACCACAGGTTCGTCGACGTCGCGTCGAGTTTCTTGCTCCAGCTCTTGTCAATGGCGCCGATTTTGGCCAGGCAAATGGTATCGTCGACAATGTCGTTGACGACGCTGGCGATCGGGTTGATCCACCCGAGCACCGCGGCCAACCGGTCCAGTGGCGACGCGCCCTTTTTGCCCACGGTCCCCGACCATCCGGCATCCACTACGTCGCGCAGCTCAGAGTACGGTTCCACTACGTGGCCGAGACGCAGCACGCGTCGCGTTAACGAGAATTGCGAGACCACGGCCGAGATGCGCGGGTGCGCGGTCGGATGTGACGTTTTGGTGATGATCTCGGCCCACAGCAGCACTTTGAATCCGTATTGCACGATTTTGAGAGCTGTTATATATAGTATATTTCAGTGGCACGTTTTTTTTCGCAAGAATGGTAGTGTACGGATAACGGACCCTTGTCGCGCCCATCGGCAATCTTGAGGTACTTGGACGCGAGCGCGGGGTCGGGCAACGTAGTGGACATTCTTTTATTCGGTGATTGGTTGTGGATATTCGAAAAACGAAAGCGAGGATCCAATTTTTGGTGGGGAGCGAAGTGTTATCGCTGCTATCATTAACGCGATCCCATCCACGCCAAGTACACTTTGGCCGACGAGTCGCCGCCGTGCCCATCCAGCAACCACTGCTGGACCAGTGCCTCGTCCACTTGATCGATCTGGGCCCGATTGGATGTCAATCCCAAAGTCGGTTCCAGTGCCTGGCGCAACCGGATGCGATACGTCCAGGCGTAATAGTTGCGCTGCTTGCGCGCCGCCGCCCGTGCAATCACCGCGTGCTCGCGTGTGAAGATGTCAGACATCGCTCCATCATGAGTTTTGCGAGGTAGTTCTTGCTGGGAAATGATCCACAGCCGGTGGTGCCATTGGGACGAGGACGCGGGTGACCGCGACAGAAACACGGCCGAGTGCATTAGCTCTGTCCGCACTTGCGCGTCCGTGAGTGGCGAGAGTGCCTCCAGTGCTCGCTTTCTGCTTTCCATGTCAATTTTCAGTTCAAATATGAAAAAATATGAGGCCGTACCGTAGATTCAGGGCAGGGCTGTGGTCAGCACATACAAAGAGCAGCGGGCGCGTAACCTCAAGCGCATGGTAAGGGTCGGTCAGTGGGTCAGCAGCTGCGCCAAGAGCGATAACTGGCGGGATCAGGACGGGAAGGATCAAAGGAAGCGTCCAGATCGGGATTCCCAGGTGCAATTGCCCTTGGTCGTCGGTAGCCAGCGCAAATACGGACGCCGGGTCGAGCATTGCATCCGACGATGGCGGCTGCTTGGTGGGTGGGATCAATGCGACTTCGTTTCTGTTGTTTACCTCCAAGTCAGTCAGGTACAGACCAGAGTCTCGCTTATAAAAGTGGGAATACAGACAGCCTCCCGGCATCTATTTGGTCCAGTGTGACGATGGTGGCCAGCGCCCCTGCCAGTGCGTGTCCGAGGTTGTCCTTGTCGTCGATCATATGTTTGCTCTTTGGAATCAATTCAAGTAATTTTGTAATAATAAGATGCCCAAGGCCAGTTCCCGCACCCACGCCAAGCCCGGTACCGTATTCGCTCTAAACAATGTTGGTTGAGGTCCAGCGTGAATGAAAATACTCAAATATGTAATAGCTCCAGCACCCGCGTCGCCGTCGCGCAGCCGCACCGCTGCCCCTGAAGACACGGTTGCCCCGCCCCTGAAGGCGCCCGACACGGAAGCCCCGCCGCGCCGGTCGGCCCGTACTGCTTCCAGGGCCAGCGCTGCCGTTGCTCTGCCCGCAGTTACCGAGGCGAGAAAAGCCCGATCCAACAAGTCGGCCCCAGCTGCCGGTAAATCGAGCAAGCCGACCACCTCCTCGGGTCGTGCCAGCCGGTCGACTGCGACGTCGCGCAAGACCGCCACCACCCCGTCGTCGTCCCCCGCCAAGCCCAAGCGCGCTGCCAGCAAGCCGCGCGCGGCGCCGCGTCCCCGCAGGCCCGCTGCCGGATCGCGGCCCGGAACCCCCGGTGCCGCCGCCGATGTTATGGATGTTGAGCCCGCGGACCCCGTGGTCATTGCCACCGCACAAGCGTCCGTGGCCATTGCAAAGCTGCCGATGGTCAAGCCGGGCGATCTGCCGCTGCCGACCCGTCCGACTGCCGCTGGGACCACGCTGATCATGGGCAACGGCGACTGTGGGCAGCTGGGTCTCGGCGAGGATATCAAGTCGCGGTACAAGTACGCTTTCGTAAAAGCCATCAAGGACCAGCGCGTCGTGCACGTTGCGTGCGGCGGCATGCACTCGCTTGCGCTGTGCGAGAACGGAAAGGTTCGTTTTTCTATCGTTGTTGTTTTTCGACGTGCAACCGACTCATTTTTTTTTTATAAAGGTCTTTTCGTGGGGATGCAATGACGATGGCGCTCTGGGTCGTGAGGTCCCCGACGGCGAAGAGTGCGATGTGGCCGAGATCCCGCTTCTGGCAACCCTCAATGTGGTCAAGCTGGCGTGCGGCGATAGCATTTCGCTGGCGCTGACGGGCGACGGCCTGATTTACGGGTGGGGTACCTTCAAGGGGACCGAGACATCGCAGATTGGGTTTTCCGATGGCGTGAACAAGGCCACGTCTCCCGTGCTGATGACCGGCACCGTGTTCTCGTCCAACCGGTTTGTGGATGTGGCTGCGGGCAACAACCATGCGCTCGCGTTAACGTCCCAAGGGAAAGTGTTCTCGTGGGGCAACACCGAGCACGGGCAGTGCGGGTTCAAGACCCACCGGCCCGTGTCTGCGCTCAACCCGCGTGGCCTGAACTTTTCTCACCACAAGGCGATTGCAGTGGCGTGCGGCGGTGACCACTCGCTCGTCGTGGATGTTGAGGGCGACGTGTGGACATTCGGCCTCAACAACAACGGCCAGTGCGGGTCGCACCCGAGCAATTTGGTTCTCCACACGCCCGTGGTGCTGCTCAAGCCCGACCCCAAAGTTCGCGCGGTGGCGGCAGCCGGTGGCGACCATTTCTCGGCGGTACTGCTGGAAGACGGCCACGTGCTGACGTTTGGGAAGGCCGCCGACGGCCAGCTCGGGCTCGGCGATCTCATCAACCTCGACGCGGACCAAAACTTGACCGCCGAACGCTTTTACGTCGACATTACCGCTCCGGACGGCGAGGAGTTGCGCCAAGAGATCCCAGCCCACGTGTACCGGGCGGCGGTGGTGCCGGCGCTGCATGACATCAAGGCCATTGCGGTCGGGTCCAACCACGCGTTCGCGATCGATGCCCACGGCGTTGCCTGGCGTTGGGGATTCAACGAGATGGGCCAGTGCGGGACGGGCGACTCGGCCAACGACGAGGAGGCTACCGAGGACGTGACTACCCCCATCCCGATCGACATGTCTCGCAGCAAATCCACCGTGGTGGCGGTGGCCGCGGGAGCCCAGCACTCGGTGATTGTGGCCAATATCCCCAACACCACCCCGGACGCCCCTGTTCCAGAGATCCAAGTCAACGGCGGTGTGGATGCTAATGGTGTCGATGGCGATGCTTCTTCATCGTCGGATCCCGTCGCTGCACCCCCCCTCCCCGCCGCCAGCCAGGAGCCCATGGACACGACGGCATAATAGTAATAATCTTAGAGGCGACAAGCGTTAATTTATTTTACGTTATTTTGACGATGTCCCGTCCTCGCCCTCGTACCGAGCAGCGTTCCCAAACCGGCCCTGCACCAGCTCCAAACTCTTGTCCTCGCGCGCGACCGACGTATCCAGCCCCGTCCACTCGCGCGTCGCCAGCCGCTGTGCAGCAGGGGACGCCGCCATGGCCACTTGCATCGCGGCAGCGGCGTCGCGAACCACCAGGTCCTTGATGGCGGCATGCACTTCGGCGTTGTTGGTCAAAGTAGACCGCGTCCGCAGCTCGCCCGTGACCAGCGAAAAGTACGGCTCGGCGTTGGCCCGGTCGGCGGGCGACTCGGCGTCGGCGGCAGCCGTCACGGCGGCCATGTGCGGGAGCACGTCGCTGAATGCCAACTTGTAGTCGCCGGTCCATTCGCTTGACCTATTAAAACATGCTGTTCGTCAGGATCCAAGTACCATATTAAAAGGAAAAGGAAATACGTACATGTCCAGTGCCATAGTCAGCTCAAAGGGGGTCACAACGGGGCGGTAAAACTCCTTGGACTCGATCAGCGACGACTCGGGGCAGCTCACGAGCACAAAGCAGTCAATGTCCATGAAGTTGGCGAGCTTGGGTACATTGAGCTTGCCAAGGACAAAAGTGTAGTACTTTTTCCCGCTGGCGCGGATCAGTCGCTTGACCGCGGCGATGGTGTCAATGTAGTTTGCTATGTTGAATTGTCAGCCGTCGAGTCGCAAACCGAAGTACCAAATGGAGTAGTACATGCCAACGCCAAGTGTGCCAACCACCACTCCAATCACGTCGGCATCGCGGGCCTTTTGCATGGCCACGTACCGCCGGGTCATTGCCGATCGCGGCGACGCCCACGTCTTGGACGCCGGATCGTAGTGCCACACCGGGTGAAGTGCGTGCGACAATGATGCGTGATCCACAAACGGACCCGCGGGTCCCACCAGCACCACCGGCCACGTATCAGTCATGGTATCGCGGGGCAGGTAGGTACGCTCGTACCCACGTCCCGTGACGCCGTCGGCCAGCGCCACGTCCGCCCACACGATACGGGCGGCGGTGGCCGTGGGCAGCAGGGAGCGGACCGCCGGCATCGCGTGCAAGTACGTGACGTCGTACACGACCAGGACTCGCGTGCCGTCCTCGTTCACAGGCAAAGAGGCCACCAGCACCTCGAGCCGGTGCACCAGGTCGTCCACGTCGAGCGGCCAGCGGCCGAACGCGTACACCACGGGCAAGTGCGATGCGCGCGACAAGCACGACCGGCCGAAATGCACCAGCAGGTTGGCGGCAAAGTGCTCGGCCGCTACCTCGTCCACGCAGCACGGCGAGTACTGAGTGTCGGCCAGGATGAACGCGTCGAGGCGCCAGCGGGTCGCGTGCGGCGACGCAGCGTGCAATGCGTGTAAACTGGACGTGAGCGCGTCGCTGGCAAACAGTAAGTCGTCGGGAAGCTGTAAGGCGGTGCGGTACGACGGCATTTCTACATTGGTGGTTGGCAGCCAGGCGGTGGCATGGAATGCAATCTCGGACGCGACGCGTTCCAAATCAAAGAAGGCCGACGCGTCCGGGATATCGATGCGGGAGGCCACGTCCACGGTGTTGGAGAGCGCGGCCTCGCCCGAAGGTGCGATTGCGGCCATTTGTTTATTCCTTTCCTTTTTCTTTTCACAAAAATTCAAAAAGAAGAAAAAAATGGCCTCCATCCTCGCGTCCTCGCGCACCTCCGCCCTCTCGACCACCGCACGCTTCCTCATGCTCCGTAGCGGCAAGGCGGCCAATCCCGGGTCGCGTCCCGGTCGCGCCGACACCTCGCTCCTGGGCGGGAAACGCATTCTGACCGGCAACAAGGTCTCGCACTCGGAGCACAAGACGCGCCGGTCGTGGCTGCCCAACGTGGTGGAGCGGTCGCTGTTCTCGCGCGTGCTCGAGCAGCACCTGCGCCTCAAAGTCTCGGCCGCGGCCCTCCGCACCATCGACAAGAAGGGTGGGCTGGACGCGTACCTGCTGACCACGCCCGACGACAAGATCGACTCGGTGCTGGGCACCGATATCAAGGCGCGCATTGCGGAGGTCTTGAACGAAAAGACCCAGGGCGGTAAAGTGCCGTTGCAGGTGACGGGCACCTTCTCGGCCACGCGGAGGGCATAATTCTCTCTCTTTCCCACTTGAATAATAATTCTTATACAACTTCCTGTCTTGCTCGAAGAAAAAGAACGACGCCGTGCGCCCAAGCAAGACACCGTGCCTGAGCAAGTCGTCCAAATCAAAATATAATAATATGACGGTCACACACCGCAAAAACGACGGCTTGCGCTACCACTGCGACGTGTGCCGCACCGACGTTACCAACTTGCCCCGGATTCGCTGTGCCGAATGCGTCGATCTGGACCTATGCGTGGAGTGCTTTGCCCGCGGCGCCGTGCCCGACCGCGGCCCAAACACCCATGTCCCGACTCACGCGTACCGCGTCATGGACGTGCTCACGTTCCCGATCTTTGAGCACCACTGGTTTGCCGAAGAGGAGCTGCTGATGCTCGAGGCGCTGGAAAAGTATGGCATGGGCGCCTGGCAAGACGTGGCCGATCATATCGGCACCAAGTCTCCGTCCGAGGTCGAGGAGCACTACTACCGGGTGTTTTTGAATTCGGCGCAGTGGCCTATGCCGGTACTTTCAAATATCACATTGCTTTTGGGTGTCCATTTTAATAACTTTATTATACAGGAACCTATCCAAGACTTTGTCCGCCAGCCGGTGCCTCCAAAGCACCATGATCCTGTATTACCAGGTACTTACATATATTTCTCATTATTTATGTTATACATCACTCACACGAGAGCTATAGCACTGCAAGGAGCAGCGGGATCCAAGAAATTCAGCAAACCGATCCTCAAATCCAACCCAACCAACCACGAGGTGGCCGGATTCATGCCTGGCCGCAATGAGTGGGATACGGACTATCTCGATTTCCACATGCGCGACGAGGACTGCGTCAAGGAGCTCGAGTTCCTCGAAACCGACGCGCCCGAAGAAACTGGTACCGTCTCTTTCTTATATTTCTCACCATTTTGGCTCATTTTATTGACAAACCACTGTACAGAGCTCAAGCTGGCCATGATGGAAATCTACAACGACAAGCTCGAGCGCAAATACGACCGCAAGAAACTGATTTTCGATCGGGGTCTACATGAATTCAAGCAAGTCAAGGACTTTGAGGCCAAGAAACCGTCTGACGAGCGCAAACTCTTGAATGAAATCAAAGTCTTTGCCAAGCTCATGTCCAGGCAAGACTACAATGATTTTGCCGAGGGCCTCTTGAGTACGGTTCATAGTCTTTTTGTCATTTTTTTGCAACATTCAACCCATAGTGCAACAACAGTCGAACACCAGCTCAAGGCCCGAATCAAGCGCCTGCAAGAGTACCGGCGCGTGGGCATTCGGACCTTCTCCGAGGCGCAGGTGTTTGAGCAATCCAAGGCATCGGCGGCACAAGCAGCGACCAAAGGCGCGGCGCCGGCGGTGCCTCGGCCCGTCCCGCTCCCCCCGCTGGTCCTGCACTTTGCGCCGCCGGCCCTGGCAGCGGCTGCAACCGGAGATGTACCGCCCTCCTTGTCCGCCGAGCCCGCCGCCAGCGCCCGTGCCAGCAGCAGCACATCCGATCTCATGACGGCAGTACCACCAGCCGCCACAACACCTGCAGCATCGGCAGCACCACCAGTGGCGCCGACCCCACCGCCGCCAACAACAGGCCGGCGCGCGGGTCTCCCCAAAGTCCCACTGGACATTTCCAACAGCGAAAATGTACACCTGCTGAATGACCGCGAGCAAGCGCTATGCAGCACGCTCCGGTTCTTGCCCAAGGCGTACTTGGGACTCAAGGAACTGGTCCTGGGCGAGTACGTGCGCCGGGGACCGCTGGGCAAACGGCAGATCCGCGAAATGGCCCGCATCGATGTCAACAAGATGAGTATTCTGACCCAGTTCTGGATCGAGTCTGGGTGGCTCCAAGTCACGGTTGGCCGCAGCGCGCCGCCGCCACGGGGCGGTGGTGCAAGCCCCCGTGGTGGGGCTAGTGGGCGAGGCCGGCGCGGGAAAGCGGGCGGTGGTAGTGGTGGGCAAACGCGTGCGTCGGCTGCTGCTGCTGCTGGCTCTGCGGCGACGGCAAGGGCATCGCGAGACAGTGTATAAAAAAAGCATACTTTTCTCATTTCATTTTACATACTTGGAAAACCTACTTGCTGTCGGACTCGGCCGCGCCCGGGTACTTGAGCCCAAGCTTTTTGAACTGCGGGAACGACACTGGCTGGCGGATGCCCAGCGAAACGGCCGAGAGCGATCCAGCCAGCTTGCCCATGCTGGCGGCGAACGAGGAGGCGGTTGTCGCATTCGGATCAGGGGTCGTTGTTCCTGGCACCGCAGCCGATTGCTGCTTCTTTTCCTCTGCATTCACCGCCGAGATGCTGTCGTTGTGTTTGTCAGTCGTTTGGCAGTCTAGAGCATAAAGAAAGAGGTCGTACTTGCGAAGCAGGTCAAACCGCGGCAACACGCGACTAGCAACGTAAAAATCGCCAGGCCCCGTCAACTCGACCACCTCGTCGAACGCCCCACCGAGCGCCCACGCACGGACCCGCGACCGCGCCGTGGTCGCAAACACGCGCATCTCAGTCCATGCGTCGCGGGCCATTTCCGCCAGCACTTTCACGGTCTTTTGCACCGAGTTGCCCGTCAGCGGTGCGTCCGAAGCCGCCGGTTTAGCAGTGATCGTGGCGAGCGCGGCTGCATCCAAGGCCGGAACAGGGGCCGCGGCGGCGGCGGCGGATCCGACGATCGCGGGGTCGGCGACAAGGACCGGCGCGGGCGTTGGGGTCAGATCAATGCCGAATGACGACGACGAAGAAGATGAAGAGGAGGGCTTTTCGGGAGTCATGCCGGTGGTCCATGCGATCAGGTGCTTCGGCGCGACACAGTACTTTTCACCGGGGCCAAGGTGGATGCGGTACAGACCGCCGTACGTGGTGATCGCCAGCTGGCCAAGGCCCATAGCACGGTAGTGCACGAGTCCCGTGTCGGATTTCTTATAAAAATTGATGTGAGCGGTCGTCCTTGGGCAAAAGTAAACGAAAAGGTGTACCAATGACAACGTCCCCAAACGCATGGCCAAGGACACGCCCGCCGTCGAAGCCAGATACGCATGCCGGCGGACAAAGTACTCTGTTGTTATCCCATGGATCAGGTCGAGTTGCACTTAACAACAAAAATGAGGAGACGAACCAATGCCGCCGTCAAGCTCCAACACCGCGACATCGCCAACATTCTTGGGCGCTATCAGCACTTCTCCCGGCCCCTGTGCCGACTGCTTCTGCGCGCCCTTCCACGGCACCGAGTACACCTGGAAAAACACCGGCCCACCCTGCACTTTCCGCAGTACCGCGCGCACGGGCCCACCAGTAGCCGCGACGGCCGACGACACGTTGATCGAGTGTCCGACACTGGATCCCGGGACCGCGTAGATTTTCGCGCCGGGCGGTAACGCTGCCACCACCATGGACCCAAGGCCGGCATCAATGACGCGGAACGATGCCGGGGCCGTAGGGACCGCCGGGTCAGTAGTCGAGGACGCGAGAGAAAGTTTTTCGGTTGCAGCTGCTGCTGCCGCCGACGCAAGTGGCGCGGACCGGCGGATCGCGTCGACAAAGCCCGCTCGAATCGCTTGGGCCGCGGCAGCGGCAGTGCGCACGGAAGATGAGGACAGGAGCGAGCCACCGCCACCACTGGGAGACGAGTCGGCCGAAGCCACCGGAACCACGCGTTGGGAGGGTGTGTCGTTCGACGGCGGCGGCGACGCCGAGAATGGCCGGACGTGACGACCAACAACAATAGTGCTGCTCAGCAATTGGCGTCCGCTGCTGGGTGCGATCCGGACCAGTGTGCGTGCATAGGTCCCAAGCATCTTGAATACGGTGGATAAAAAAAGGTTTTGAATATTTTGCACGCGAAACAAATTACAGGATTCGAAGAGGAAGGCGGAAATGCAGCGACCCCGGTTTGCGAGGTCGGCAAGCAGAAATGAAGAAGGAAAAACAGAAGATGAAAGATAAACAATGAGCAACACGCCCGTCACGTCGTCCGGTCGGACAGTTTAGGCAAGATCCTCGCCCTTGGTCTTGGGCGACAATGGCTCCGTCTCGACCGAGCCAAACTTGGAGACCACCTCCTCAGAGTAGAACAGATCGCCCAGCTCCTCGAGGGTCTTGCCCTTGGTCTCGGGCAGCAGGAAAGAGACGGCGGTGCCGGCAACCACGCACACCGAGAAAATGGCCAGCACAGTGACCATGTGCTCGTTGTTGGCGCCGCGCATCTGGTCGAACCCAAAGGCTGCGGCAATCGCACCGGCCTTGCCAGCAGCGGCCGACAGACCGTGGCAGGTGGAGCGGAAGCGCGTCGGGAACAGCTCGGCGGGGATAATGAACGTGGTCGAGTTGGGGCCGTAGTTGAAGAAAAAGTTGGCGGCCACGTACAGCACAAAGAAACCGGTCGTGCCCTTGAG
>MU625144.1:0-10713 GCA_025349905.2 Blastocladiella britannica
GAAGAATTCCGTTGGCGATAAAACGGACGTTTTGTTCCACTTCACTTCCATCACTGAATTCTGCATCCGAAGCTCTGTTCAGTGCGCAGCCGTGTAGCCTGCTCACCGCCACCAGACGACGATTCACGGCGGTCCAAGTCCGCCAGCTCCGACCGCGCCTCCTGCCCGAGCTTTCCCGGCACCTGCGCGCACTTTTCCAACCCGCGCCGCGCCGCCTTGGCATCTCCACGGGCTTTCGCCAGCAGCGCCAAGTTGAATGCCGCGGGAGGGTACCGCGATGCCGCGACCGCAAACCACCGCTCGGCCTTCTTGGGATCCTTCTTCAACGCCGCCGTACCTGAACCGCCATACCCGTTCAAGTACATGGTGCCCAAGTTATGCTGAGCTTCGGGCACCCCAGCCTCGGCCGCGCGCATCGTGTGTGCGACAATGTCGTCGGGCGAACTGCCGCGTTTTTGGGCCGAGATGGCCAGCGCATGGTGCCCGGCCGGGTCGCCCGCATTCACCGCCGACTGGAAATGAGCGTTGGCGGCGTCGTACTGGTCGGACGCGAGCAACAGGCGGCCGGCCTCGATCCAGCCCGAGGTCACGCCGTTCTTGGCCGCCGTCACAAACAGGTCGATCGCGGCTGATTGCTTTTCGGGATCGGAGGCGTACCGGCGGCCAAGAAGTTGCTGGGCATGCGGGTGGCCACGCGTGGCGAGCGATCGCAGGATGGTCTCTGCCTCGGCGTGCTTTTCCGAGGATGCCTCTGTATTTATGCTCCAGTTGAACGAGGATCACGTCCAATTCAGACCAATGAAGAATAGGGATACCGTTCAGGTACAGCCGAGCCACGGCAAATTCGGAATTGTGGTCGCCGCGCAGACGGCCCAGCTCGTACAGCAAGTACGCGCGCTGGATGTTGAGGGCATGGTGCGCCACGAGAATCTGGGCCAGGATCGACCACTGGCGCACGTCGGTGTTGACTATATCATATTACGGTGAGCGACTCACATTAAATAGCATAATGGACCAACCTTGGTTGACGCGCTCCACAAGCGCAGCCATGCCGTCGGGACCCAGGGCCACCACGGTCTCGGTGGTGTTGCGTCCCGCCACCGCATCGTCGAGTACGGCCAGGAGCGCCGAAATGGCCGGGTTGGACAGCGTTAGCCTGGGCGGTTCGAGCCGGTTACGAAAGTCGGCCAGGATCGCGTCCGAAGGAAATAGATCGGCGGCGCGGATCTGAATGTCGCGGGTGCCATTGCCATTATGGTCTGGTTCGGTTGCTTCTGGTTCGGGAGCTGGCTGTGGTGCCGCCGAGGGAAAGATAGGGCTGGCCGCGAGCGAGAGGCGGTTTGGGCGGCGACGCGGAGTACGAGATGCCGGTGGTACTGGTGCGCTGGTGGACAGGAGCAGTATCGAGCTCGTGCTCAACTGACGCGTCACACGGACCTGCTGGAGAAGTAGCCGGCGTGAAGTTGTCATTTTTAAAGGGAGATCCCGGTTTGTTCCGACACGCGAAAGAGATCCCTCTCGCTTCACCGAGCGCCGCATTCACTTGCTTCCCATATTCCCCCAAAAAAAAAATCGAACGACAACATCAACGCAAATGCCACCACCGCGCCCCGAGTACGTGCCCGTGTCAGTCCCCATGCCTGTCTCGGTGCCCGCGCCCATTCCGGCCATGTCGCTCCGCCCACGCACCCGCCGCATCTCGGCATCACAGCATTCGACCGCCGCCACGCCACACAACCACGCTGCCCACGCGGCGTCCGCGTCGCCTCCAACCTCATCGTCGTCGTCCACCACCACCCCGCACTCGGCCTTACCGTACTCTGCGCGCCGGCGCGTGGTCTCGGTCCCTGCCGGCCAGGGCCAGACTCAGCAACATCCGCGGGGTCCCGTTGCCGGGTACTTTGGTCCCCCACCCTCTGCTTCGGCTTCTGTTGCTGCGCGGCCCATGCTGCGCTCCTCGGATCTCCGTGGACCGCCGCTGCCGCCACCTCCGCCGCCACTGGTCCCGGGAATGAGCCGGTCAGCAGCCGCAACCCTTGCCGCGTCGGTTGGAGTGGTATCCGAGAAGGGGATGATGGCGCGGGCGGCATCGTCGTCGCCGCGGGTGGCGGCTAGCCTCTCGGAAGAGGACATTCACGCTGCCCAGTTGTTGGCGGCGCTGATTCCGTCGGCGGCTGCCGCGCGTCGGGCATCGGTGCCGGCTGCTGCTGCTGCGGCGCGTGTCAGTCCGACTACCATTCGTGAAGAGCACGCTCTCGATGGCAATGTGCACGACCAGCACGAGCACGAGCATGGCGGTCCGGCGGCTCCTGTGGCGGCGCCGTTGACCAGTAGTCACCGGATCGGTTTCCAACCTCCCGTCGTCCCGCAACAAACACCGGCGGTTGCCACTCCTACCACTGCTGCGGTTGATCCCGCGTCGCTCCCGCCCTCGTACTGGCCGTTTGGACACCCGTCGTACACCCCCTTTCCCACCTCCACCTCAAACTCCACCACAACAGCAGCTGCGCAGCCTCCGTCCATCACCATCTCGGTCCCCCCTCCGATCGTGTACGGCTACCCGTACTCGACCCTGACATCGCCCACGCACACTGCTGCTGCCGCTGCTGCTGCCATGGCCGCCGCTGCCGCTGCCGTCAGCCTGATGTCGCCCACGGTATCGACGGGTTTTTCATCCCTCAGTCTCGCCACCAGCTCGCCCGCTCTGGCACCGGGCTTTTCGCTGTCACCCATGTCGCCCACACCCATGTCGTCCTTGCCCGCTCCAGCCCTCGCCACCGCAATGCCCGTAGCGACAACCACGTCCGCGTCCGACCTGGTGGACGAGCTGCAACGACTGGCGGTCGAGGCCGGAGCTACCACGGACCCGGCGGTGATTCGTGGAATTGCGGGACTGCGCGCACAGTGCGGTAGCGACGCAACCACGGTGGTGACGCCGGCGTTCCGGGCCGAGTACGCGTTCGTGAAACGCATGTGTACGTTGCGACTGCTGCATGGCGGCGGTGGCGGGAATGGCACGGGGATGGCGTCGTCGACGGCAACGACCACTGGTAATAGCGGTGGCGGGGCGGCGGAAGGAACGGTCGGACAACGAGGGGCGGTCGGTACCGCGGCCGCAAGCTGACACTTTGGTTCCCCACTTTTTGTACACATGGTTGTACTTGTACACTTCTTCTTTCTTTTCATTGCACAAGTGTACCCTTCTTTACTTTGTTTGTTTTCGGCCTTTATGACTGCGCTGCTGCCGTCAGGACGAGAGATGCCAGATGATCATTGAAGCTCTTCGCCGAAAACAAATCAACAAAAATCAAAACAAAATCATGGCATCCGAACCAGGCCACACGACGCTCTTTATCCGGACCCAGTCCCTGTACCCGCCGTACATTGGTAATTTGGCCTCCTCTTTCTTATACAGTGACGCGTTGGCAGCGACGACGTACTCCCCACTTGGCCGCATTGTTACTTTGCGCCACATGTGTCTTGGACCAACGCGTTATAGATACACACGCACCATATGGCCCTCAACCCGTCATAACGCCAAAATGATGGATGACGACGATCGCTGACGACATTGGTTTAAATAGACTATGATATGCACAACCGGTGGTGGGACTTTGGTGGGTCCACCGTCGTCAATGCCAACCGGTACGTGCGCCTGGCACCCGACATGTCGGGCCGCAAGGGCTGGCTTCGGGCCAAAGTGGTACCGTATATCACCACACACCCCACATACTATTTTCGATATTTAAAAAAATGGGTACGAAATATAAAAAGCCATTCACGGCCGATTCATGGTCGATGGAGTTCGAGTACAAGATCCACGGCCGCGCGTCGGGCTTGACGGGCGACGGCCTGGCGTTCTGGTTCACCAAGGCCAAGGTGGAGACCGTCGGCGACATGCTGGGTGGGCCTGTAACCTGGGACGGACTGGTGCTCGCGTTCGACACGTACGACAATGGCCGCCACGGTGTACGTTTTACCTTTTTCTTCCCCTTTATGTTGAGCTGATCTTTGACTGACTGAAAAAAAAAAAAAAAAAGTACGCATACCCGTACGTTGCGGCCCTGTACAATGACGGCACTAAAAAGTACGACAAGGAGACCGACGGGAAGGCGCTCGAGATTGGCGGGTGCCAGGTACGCATCTTCATTACGTTCTTGAATTTTTGGCACTTACCTCGAGAAAACACACAAAAAAGGCCGATATCCGCAACAAGGACTACGCGACGCGCGCACGCGTGCGGTTCGTGAAAGATCAGTACCTGAAGGTGGATCTCAACACGAAAGGCTGGGACGAGTGGACCAAGTACGTCAATCAATCCAATCCTGCTCATTTTTGCACACCTCACTTCAAAAACATGGAAAAAAAAACAGCTGCTTCTCGGTCAACAACGTGACTCTGTGGCGATCTGGCTTCCTGTCGTTCACGGGCGAGACGGGCGGGCTTTCCGACAACCACGACATTGTGTCGGTGTCCACCAACCAGCTGCTGGTGGACGACCAGTCGCCGCACTCGCAGCCGGCGCTCAAGAACACGTTCTCGTCGTCGTTCATGACCACCGAGGCCCAGGGCCCGTCGTTTTTTACCATCAGCGTAGTGATTGCGGCCATCGCGGGCATCGCTTACTACGTGGTCAAGGTCATCAATGGGCCGTCGTCGTCGTCCCAGCGGTCGGGGTACAAGCACTTTTAACGTGTAGAATGAAAAATGATTTTTTATGTATTGGGGAACTCGCATTGAAAGCAGATCAAGTACGAGGGAGCTTGTTTTGTATCAAAGGGGAAAAGAAAGGCACGCAGAACCACGCAAAATATGTACAGCAACAAAAGCAAAAACGACAAAGAGAATCAACGGCCGTAGTGAGGGTTGACCGAGTTGGCACCATACGGCGGCGCGTGGGGGCGCGTAGGTGTCGGTGGCGAAGTTCCCAGCGGGGACATCGGGTAACTGTTGCTGGTCGGGATCTCGTACCCCTGAAGCGCGTGCTTGCTGTCCATGACCGACATGGGCCGGCCGCCCTGCGACAGATTCAGCACCGAGGGCTTTCCGGGCATCGATGGGTGCTTGGATCCGGCCGTGTTGAAGTGCGACGACTGAGCGCCCGTGGTGGCCGAGTTGGAGCCCGTGGTCCCACCGTTGGCCATGTGGCGGATGATCAGGCGCGTGTGGTGCACGGCCCACGTGTAGAAGCAGAAGGTTTCGATCACGGGTGCAATGCGAGTCAGGGCTATTTTGTATTGTTCGCAAGTCAGGGATCCGTCTCTGCAAAAGTAAAATGAAAACACATACAGATACTCAGGAACACAATGTTCTTGATGCTGGGATCCACGAGGGCAAGGACCGACACGAGCATGTAGATGGTGGTCGACAGCACGGGCATCACGTACGGCAAGAGCATGTTGATGCGCTCGCGCTGCGAGAGCTCGATCTTGCGGTTGGTGCGCGCAGCCGAGTCAAAGATGGCCTGGACAAACTGCACGTCGCACGCAAAGTTGGTGACGTGCACAATCAGGAACGTGATGAAGCCGAGCCATTTGTCTATTAAAATCCAAAAATTTGGTAAGTCTCATATTCCAAAAATAACTAGAAAATAAGAAAAAAAATACCTTGCTGGCGCACAAAGATCACGGTCGTATTGGTCACGGCATCTCCAAAGACACCGAAATTGCCCGTCACGTACTCGGTGATGCGCAAGGTCGCGCTCGAGTACAAGTTCACGACACTGGCAATCACCACCACCAGGGCGGCAACACGGAAGTGAAACATGGCCTGCTTGGTGTTGGACGGCGACACGAGCTTCAACCGCCAAAGACGGCACACGGTGATCAGACCGTAGCCAGTGCGCACCAAGATATCGGCGGCCAGAGTCGCGAGCGGCGGGAAAACGAACAGCGTCGTCTTGGACCACTGAGAGAGCGTGAATGCGACCTCAAACAGCGTGACGGGACTGAGCAGCACTACGCCAAGGAGACTTGCCTTCCAGAACTTGGAGTGGTTGCGGGCAAACTGCTTGTAGACAATGAAGCAGGTGGCGACCGACAGCGTGAAGCAAATGCACTGCACGAGCAACACAAACAGCTGCAGGCGCGCCGAGCCGTCGGAAAAGTCGACAAACCATTGTACGCCGCCGTTGGGGATGGGAGTGGCGGTCAGGCTGGGCATCTTTTGTGTAGTGGAATAGGCAGGGGAAGGTAGGTTAAAAGGCTTCCAAGGTGTAAAAATGGAAAGAGCCTCTTTTTTTACTTTTAGACCAACCAAGGGGAGGGAGGAGCGAACGAGGACTTTTTATGAAAATCCCCTTGTTTCTTTCATTTATTTTGCTCGGGCATTGGCGGAGAGCGCCGCCACATTGTCGTTGTCCTCGGAAGTGGCGGCATACTACTTTGGGCGTCGGATTATTTCATTTAGGCTGCGAACTATTCATTGTTTGCTTGTGGCGTATACTCGTGATGGAATATTTTGCCTTTATATTTTCCCAATATCAGATCAGTTGGAATTGTTGAATTATTCCAAGGTTTTGGGAACTTGAATGTTGGTGTAACACCCTGCGTTTTGCCAAGTCCAAGTCTCTTGGCCCACTCACCGCACTTTCCAAAGTACAGACAAAGCAACAATCCTTAAAAAAAAACAAATAGTCAACGCGATCTTAAAGTCCCCTCGCCATCCCTCTTCCGTTTGAGCTTTTCATTCATACTTCAATTTTTTCATGATGGTGACAATGAATTTTCGTCCTGAACTCCCGCCCCGCCGGTCTGCGGCAAACGACGACGGCATCACTGCTGCTGCTGCGCCCATGGGCGAGGCTGCCCTTGCACCGCCCCTGGAAACCGGCGACCAAGGAATTATTCCCATGCCCGAACCGCTCGTGCCGCAACACCAAACCGGACCAGTATTTTACGACAATCCGGCCATCTTTGCCATGCCCGAGCCCCTGGTCCCGGCCCCACAATACTCTTTGCTGGCGCCCGTAGTTTATTACGTCGAGGATCCGGCTGCTGCTGCTGCCATGTACTACGGAACGCCGGTCGATCCCTCGCCCGTTGGCTCCTACATTGCTACCGCACCACTACAGCAGCCGCTCCAGTATCAGGTCCCAGTCTCGCACGCCAGCGACTTCCCGCCCGCCTCGACATTTGCCATGCTTACGCCGCCGTCCCCAACAACCGCTGGCGCATATTCTGCTGCTCCATTGCTACCTCCCATGGTCGCGACGGCGCCACCGCGGCGCTCGAGCGCGATCGATGTCATTACGCTCCCAACCACTGTTCATGTAACGGGCGAGTCGACACTGATGCGACAGCGGCCGCCACGGACTCCGGACGCGTGCACCGTCGATTCCGATCGAGAATTCATCCGCGCCCCGATTTACTGGACGCTGCCGTTCGTGCTCAAGATCGTGACGCTACTGGCGTCGCTGGTGGGCGTAATTGCAATCCGGGTAGCGCTTCCGGCCGCGCGCGATATCCAAGACCCAGCGGCGGCGGCCACAGGCGACGAGACCGGGTTCCCGGTGCTCCTAGCGTACCAGTGGCTGATGGTCACGTCGATCGGGTACTGTGTCGGGTACTTGGTAGTCTATGGCGGGTGCTTTTACAACCGGCAGGCGCGTAAAATCAAGAACGCGTCGGCGACACGCCAGGCATGGAAACTCAATGCGCGGCGGTGCATTGTTGCGCCAGTGGACGCCGCGTTCGTGCTGGTGTGGCTCGTCGAGTGCTTGGTGCTGGCATTTGCGACCGGGAAACCGGCACTGTACCACGCCGCGTGCAGTATCACCGCTAGCTCGTCGGATGCTGCGGCCACCGAGGCACACGAGACGGTCGGCGTTACGTGTACGCTGGCGACTACGGTTCTGGCAATTGGGGGGATTGTGGGTGGGCTGTGGCTCGTGTCATGTTTGCACGTGGGGTGGGCCATTTCAAAGAACCGGGCCAAGGTAGCAAAGCTCGATGGGCCCCGATTGGTCGAGGAGCACCACGAGCCTCCAGTTCCTATTACTCCGATCCAGAGCCAGCAATCGACTCCCAAGCCGCCGCGCCGTGGTCGTTGACTGTTTTACTTGATCTCTTTCCCATCGCAAAACATGGATATTCCCATTTCAACAAAAGCATCGCAATAAATAATGGTGGTCTTGACCGTGCACGTCTCGCTATTCACGCTCCGGCACCCACTGCGTCCACGACCTCCCAAACAGACCCCGTCGGAAGCGCAGATGGCAGGTGGCAATGAAACTGCTCCCATCACCATCTACACGTCGCGCGAAACGGCTCCCGACGGCGGCGAAGCAGCGCGGTCGCTCTTGCACCCGTCGCATGTGCTTGATCCGCGCGAATCCGACTGGTTGGCCCTGAGCGCGCAATGGCGAGGCCGACCTTGGATCCCCAACAGTAACCAAGCCATGGATCCGTCCGCCCTCCTACCGTCAACTTCGGTGGCATCGACGCTTCTGGAAGTCGAGGACTTATTGGCGGCCGGCCACGCGGTCCCGCTGGCGGTGCTGTGGCACAATCCGTCCACGTTCCATATCCCACTTGACTCGGGGACGCTGGTACGCGTGGAACTGGCGCGCGGAGGCGGCGGTAGCAGCGGAAGCGGGGGTAGTGCACGCAAGATCGCGACGTCGGTGGTCACGGACCTGGCCAGTATCGTGATCGACACCACACTGGCGAGCAACTTGTCCGATCCGTTTGTGGATCCCGGTGCGGCGATGGCCGAAGGGTCGCCCTTGACGCGACGAAAGAAGGTGCGCAAGAACACAGTGCGATGGAGCGCCGTGCATCTCGCTCCGCACTTTGTCCTGGGTCACTTGCCACATGAAGGCGTGCTTCGCTTGTATTACAGCGCTACTCGGCACAAGCTGCTCACAATTGAGCGGGATGCCAAGTCCAAGCTCGCACGGGTATGTGCTTTTTTTTCCTTCCCCTTCTTGCAGGATCCTCATTTCGTTCAAAAACAGCCGGAATGGATCGATGTCCCCTTTTCGCACACGGGTCCCGTCCGGTTCGAGAGCCACGGAACCCATATTGCTGTTGTCACCGCCCATGTCGTGCATCTCTATGAACGACTCGAGCCAGATGGACGTATGAAGCTCAACTTTGTCACCTCCATCCACTCGCCCGATCCGATCCGAGCGGCGCATTTCCCTTCAGCAGCGGCCCTGATCCTCGTCTACCAATCGGATCCCCTGAAATCAACCACCACTGCATCCAGTACTACCGAGGTGTGGTGTCGGGCGTACCGGTTCGAGGCCAAGAAATCGCACCAGCGCGCATGGATCGAGATCGATGCGCGCGGGTCGGTGCTTTCGCTCGACTCGACCACGTGCGGGGTCATGACCAGCTGGGCGGCCGGACCGTCATACTCGTGCGCACCTTCTCAAGATACCGCCGCGTCGCCAATGGCACCGTCCACGGCGTTTGCGAGCACTGGACCGACATCCTCGACGCCTCGACGTGGCGCATTATCAGTCTCGCTGATATTTGGCACCGCGCTGGGCCGCATCGTGCACTTGGCCGTGCGTCTGACCGACTCGGCCGCCGACTGGGACTTGGTCGGCGGCGCCGAGTCGCTGGCAACCCCCGTTTTTCCGGACAACGCCGCGCCCGTGGTCCATGTGGCCGTGCACCCATGCGGATGGGCGGTGGCCGCCGCCGATAGCACGGGCCGCGTGGTGCTCGTGGACTTGGCCGGAAACGTCCCGTTCTCTGTCCGTCACGCCATGACAACGGTCGGCGGGCCCGCAACGCCCGCAACCCGGATCGACTTGCTGTCGCGGGTGCCGTTTACTAGCATCCCGTCGTTACTGGTATGGGCGCCGTCCGCCGGAACAACCGACGAGTCCAGCGGTGGGAACACGGTGCAGCCGCCGGCGGTGGCGACGCTGGTGGTGGTATTTGACCGCGGCCCGATTGTGACGGTAGCCGTCGACGGGTTGGTGGCCGCGCGCGTGCACGCCGGCATGTCGGTCGCCGCGCTGCAAAGGGTCGCAAGAACATGGCCAGTGGTATCCTCGCACCACGCGTCCGACGTGGTGTTGGCGTCCACCGCGTTACTGGCCCGCGGAGACATGCACGGCGCGCTGGCCGCCGCTCACCGAGTCCTGTTCATCTCCACCACCACCGACACGGCAACGGTTTCGGAATCCACGCGCGCGGCCGCGGGCGTCCTGGTCCGCAAATCCGTGCAACGGCTCACGTCCCTCGGGCACGTTGGGCGAGCGGTCTTGGCCGCAGTCCCCGCCGCTAGCCACGCGGGAGTGCAGTGTGGGGACCAGTTGCTGGTGGCCGCGCACGCGGCGCGCGTTGCGGGGCACCCGACGTTGGCAGCCGCTGCTCACTTGGAGTTCCAGCGCGCATGTGCGGTGCCGTACCCGCGGCTCTTGATCGCCGATCCCACATCACCCGATGGCGTCGCTTCAAGCTTGGACGAGACGATCGCGTACTATCGGGACCGCGTCAACGCGGCGGGCACGGTGCGCCGAGTGTCGGGCGAGGACGCTGTGCGCGCGGCGGTCTGGCACGAGTTGCGTGGCGACGTTGAGCGGGCGGGACAGTGTTGGCGGCGCGCTGCCGGGTCGGGGTCAGCTGCCACCGGTCCTGACGCGGGAGTGGCTGCTGCCAAGGCGGGGCCGCGAATGGCGGCGCTCCGGGACTTGGATATAGGGTAAGCTACAGACATTGCACTATTACATTTTCCACTTTAGAATTTTTTTTT
>MU625145.1:0-10661 GCA_025349905.2 Blastocladiella britannica
TGGGATCATTGTCGTCTGGCTCGTGGCGAACGCTGGTCGTTCTCAATCGCACCAAGTGCCAAGCGTGGTGCGCCAAGCAGGCTGTATAGGACGAACCGAAGAGAACTGGCGAGAGCAGAGCAAGAGCGTATATATTTCGACACAGAAAAGAAAAAGAGAAACAAAAACCCGACCACCAGTCACCAGGTAGCAACACCACCAGGCAATTCGAAAGGCACAATCAATCACGTCCGGGTCCGCCTCCGACTGCATCAGGAGCGCAATGCCGCGGGAGATCATCGCATCCCGGAACCAGAGCCGCACTGTATCCTTTTCATTATCGGAATCTCCAAGGGCATAAATGGTCTCAACATGCGGAGACACGGGTACATGGCCAGCAGTGAGATGCGCTTGGAGCCACCACTCGAGCATCACAACATTTTCGCTACTGGCAACGCGATCCCACAGTAGAGCTAACTTTCTTACGCACCAGCAAAAACATGATGCTCGACATGGTGCGCGCCCACCGCCTACCACTCGGCAACTGTCGGAAGCGCGCACCCTGTTTGTCAGTTGCCTTGGTATGGACGTGGGTGTCCGCAGATCACGGTCATTCAGTGTACACTCCTATTCTTTATTATTTATATGAGCCGCGACTGCCCGCACATTCAATGGACCAAGGACACCCCGGCGGGCATTTCATTCAAGCTAATCAATAAAGGCATTTATTTCCGCTCCCTTTGATTTCTAAGTCCAACAGGCGGCACATCGCAGACTGTCACCATTCCGTTGCGATCGCCACTTGTTCTCTTCCACATCGTCACCACCAAGAACGATAAACCACCAGCACACTGCCTCAACCGAACTCGCACGGCGCATGCACGTGTGATCCGCCACGAGACTCTCAACAGCCAGCCCGTACCTGGCAGCAGCATCGCTCGCCAGCATGTCGAGTACCCACGCCAACTGAGCCGAAACCAACGCCCTTGTGAGTGCGCTTGGGACCACGCGGCGTCGCGAGGGCTTGGAGAGGTGAGTGAGCCACCACTCGAGCCAGTCACGGTCACATTCCCCGGCGATATCAGCTCCAAGTCGAGCAAACGCAGCGTCCGAAAACCCGACGTTGGACTCCCACCAGTCCACGGCGCCGGTCCCGTCCCAGTCGCTTAGGCCCGGAGCGAAAAAACCTTGCTCGGGGTGCCTTTGCTGCGGAAGATCATTGTAGTGCTTGCCGAGCCATTCCAGGACAGGCAGGTGGCCATATTGCAGGGCGGTGGCGGCGATCGACTTGCCCCAGGTCACATCCGATGTTGGTTCGAGGGAGGTGAGGACCCAGTCGAGCACATCGACGGCACCAGATTGGACGCATTCCACGGCGTGAGCGGGTGTCCATGTCAAGTGCTCGCCTGGTGGTAGCTGGGTCTTGATCCACCAGTGTATGAGCGGGAGTGACGCAGAGAACTTCTCTTCGGGCATTGCGATCGAGAGTCGAGCGGTCCAGTCGATAAAGAGGTCGGTTGCATCGGGTCGCAAAGCAGTCGTGCTCCATAGCCACTCCAGCAAGGGAAGCGATCCACTTGCCAGCGCACAGGGTGCAGCATCAGACGAGCCAAACCGGTGCTCTGGCGTGCGGTGGGCAAGGAATTTCGCCCACCACCATCGTACCGCCTCCAATTTGCCGCGAGAGAGCGCCTCGTCAACGATACCCCGCATTATGAAAGGTGATGGGAGCGGCGACGAAAACGTGGAAGCGACGTTGGTCCACCACCACTCAAGGGCACGCGTTTCTTTGCTCTTTGATGCAGCAAAGGCAATATCCCCGGACTCTGCGGCGGAGTACGACAGCACTTGGATTTGTTTTTGGTCGTGGATCCACTCGAGGACTCCTACTTGCACCGCTTTAGCCGCGGCTTCAGTCTCGAGAGTAAACTCGTTGATGTCCAAGTACTTTTGGGCAAGAGCCCAGCTGAGAACTGAAATGTGCCCGCCGGCAGCCGCAGCGATCCACGTTCCTTGGTACCAATCAAGTTTTTCTTTTCGCTCCGTGGCAAAGGCAACGAACCACTCGAGAACGAGGACATGTCCAGACTCTAACACGGCGTTGACGATCGTGTTGATGTCAAGGGCATCGATGGCCATTGGCCCATGCTCGATCGCGACGCAATGGTGTGTGACGAATGCTGAAAGCGCCGCCACGTCGCCCGAGTTGGCAAGGGCTGGGACAATGTCATGCCGAGCGTCGAGTAACCGCCATTTTTGAAACTCTGCCAAAAGGTTGGCATGACCGAGGGCGATGGCGAGTGCCGGGTCAACAAAACCGCGAGCCAGAATCGCTTTACGTGTGTCCGGTTGCTCAGCGGCGGGGAGAACGCGCAAAAGTTGGGTTCCTTGGATCAGTGACGTTGATTGCGAGGCAGCATAAACAAGAACGCGGGCGGCAATATCGCCGTGATACAGGGTCGTTGTCATTTTTGTCATAATCTGAGGAGAGAGAAAACCCCTTGATCCTGCTCTCCGATCCGACACTAATAAGGAAGGAAAAACATGTATTTGTTTTGTTGTCAAACGCTCCGCCATTCACAAGCAAAAGGAAAACGAGGGGGAGGGACTCCATGAAGGAGAATTAGGCAAGGCTGGGGAACGCCTTGGTGTCGTTGATGTTGACGGGGGCCTTGTTGCCGCCACGGTGGTTGTTGGGAGCCGAGCCGCCGGTACGGGGCGCGCGGTCGCCGCCACGGGGGGCACGGTCACCGCCACGGGGGGCACGGTCACCGGCATCACGACGGGGCGGGCGGTCACCGGCATCGCGACGGGGCGGGCGGTCACCGGCATCGCGACGGGGCGGGCGGTCACCATCAGCGCGGGGAGGGCGGTCACCGTCGCGACGCGGGGGACGGTCGCCACGGGGCGCGGGGGCCTCGACAAACTTGATGGCAATGTCGATGGTCTCCTTGACGCGGCCCGACTTCTTCTTGGGCGCGGCCTTCTTGCCGGCGCCGGACATGAGCGCCGACAGCGCATCGTGCTCGTCCTCGAGGGCCACGCGGGTGATCACGTCCGAGGACTTGAAGGTCGTGGGCTCGGCCTTGCGTGCGGGCTTGGCCTTGAGGGCGTTGGCCTTGGCGGCGTTGGCCTTGGTGAACTGTTTTTTTGATGATGTGTCAGATCACAGTCCAAGTAAACAGGAGGAAAATAGTCAAGGTACCTCCTCATAGGAGATGGTCTTGGCCTCCTCCTCCACGGGCTTGGCGTCGGCAGCCGCGGGCTTGTCGGTCTCCTCGGCATCTTCGGCCGCCAGCTTCTCGGTCCTAAATTCAACAAAAGTGAGCTTCCTTCACAACCATTTAAAAAAAAAGGCAGAAAAAGAAAGAAAACGTACGCGGCAAGAGCCTCACCGACCGACTGACCCTCCTCGACACCGGTCGACTCCACGGAATCGCCCCACGAGTGTCCAGCAACCTCCTTCTTCTCGCCGTCCACGCGAGCCGAGGCCGAGCGACGGTCGTGCTCGCGACGGGGCGGGCGGCCACTGCCACCCTCGGTGCGGGGCGGGCGGGGACCGTCACGGGGAGCACCGCCACGAGGACCACCACGGGGACGCTCGGCGTCGGGGGCGGCGGCAAAGTCGCCCGAGTCGGCGGCAGCGCCGTCACGGGGGGCACGGGGAGCCGAGGCGCGGCCTGTTTGTTTATAGGGGTGGTCAGGATATGCGTTCGTTCGTTGCGATCAAGCTTTCATCGGTGAAGAACGCGTTGCGCGATCAACAACAGTGCAGCACGGGCCCAGCTCAGCCCAGTCAACAAGGCTTACGAAACGACTCAAAACGAAAAGCCAAAACAAAACCGAAACGGAAAACCAAAACATCAACAACTGCAACCAATCAAGCAGCCCCCCGAAGCCCCACAACAAAAACAAACTGAAGGAACGTAAAAAAGTACACACCACCACGACCACGGGGAGCACCACCGGCAGAGCGCGGGGCGCGATCACCCTTGGGCTTGTCGTTAGCCTTGGGGGCAGCGGCAGCGGCAGCGGCAGCCGGGGACACGGCGGCCACGGGGAGCGCGCGCTTGGTCGCGGCCTGCACCGTCTGGGCGTCGTCACTGAGGAGCGCAAATGGGTTTGCGGTGAACATTTTTGGTTTTCTTTGTTGACGTACTTCGCTCGCGAAAGAGTTGCAGTGTACATCACCTGATCACACTCTTTCTTCGCCTTGTATCACGCTGCTGGTTGTGTTTGTTTCATTTTTTCTTTCTTGCAGCAAAAAAACCATCGTTTACTTGCTCATGATCTGGTGCACCATCTCCTCCTTGGCAATCAGGTGGTTGGTCTTCTCCACCAGCTTGAGCAAGCGGTGCACGCCCGACGACCATTCGGCCAGCGTCTCGTCCGCGTTCGACCGCTTCACAAACGTCACCGTGCGGGACGGCCGGTCGATCCGCGCATAGATCGTGCCGTTGCACACCAGCCGCGACATGAACGCCTCCACTTTGTCGGACCCCAAGTCCAGTAGCTCCGTCAGGCGCTGGAACGTGATGCGCGTGTAGTACCGGGCCACCACGCGCAGATTCTTTTTTTTTTCATTTTCGTCAGTTGACTGTACTGAGAAGAGAATGTAAAATAACATACGTGCTCAATCACACGGTTGTGGAAATCGGCCCAACGGCGCTTGCCCTCCTCGGTGTCGGCCGAAAACACATACGTCGACCGCAGCAGCGGACCGTACACCTCCTCGACCTTGGGCCACCGCATCAGCTCGTGGGTCATGAACAGCTTCAAGAAATCCTTGAGCACCGGGATCTGGGCAATGCGCTCGTCCAGCGCCACCCGCTGGATCAGGTCCGCTTGCTCATTGTCGTACGCCGACAGCGTCACAAACACCACCACGAACGTCAGGATCTATCCATGTATTTTCATCAGTACCAGATGAAATCAAAAAAATCAAAAAAATTGGGGTACCTCCTTCCACTTGAGCTCCTCCTCCAGCACCGCTTTCGTCGAGTACACCTCGCGGTAGTACTTGCAGATGGCAATGTAGTTGTTGGCGTTGAGCGCGTGCTGGATCATGAGCTCGTAGAACCGCAGCTTCAGGTCCGACACCGCCTCGTCCGCAAAGTACTTGGTGGAGATCTTGCGCGAAATGATCTGCGTGCGCGTGTAGTCCCCGCGGGCCAGGCACAGGCGCATCTGCTCCAGTAAGAAATCGGTCTTCTCGCGCTTGTCCATGCTGCCAAACGTCTCCACTTGCAGCTCTTGCAAAATGTCGGCGGCGCCAGCAATGTCGCCGTCGGTCTCGCGCATCGTGGCCAGGATGCGGGTCAGGCGCGCGCGTTCGACTTCCACGTAGATCTTGTCATTTTTTTGTTGTTGTAGTCAGTTTATATACTTTCAAAAAATGGATATACGCCAAAGAATACCTTGCCCTCGGTGACGGTGCGCAGGGTCTCGATCAGCTCGAGCTTGGCCTGCTTGGTTGGGGTTTGCTCGACAAAAGTGACGGCTTCTTGGACCATTTTTTGGATCGCCTATACAAATTTATATATCAGTATAGGGCATGATCTCTGAATGGAATAAAAAAGGTAGAATACCTGCTTGAGAGCACCGTGCTTCTTGGACAGGGCAACAATGTTCTCGTTCAGCAGCGCCAAGTTGTTGGTCCGGAAGCACAGGCGGACAATGTGCACCAGCACGCGGGCATTCGAGAGCATGTCCCCGCCCTTTATATATGAGTGGGTATGCGATCAATTCATTTCAATTCGATGGTCCTTTAGTTGATTGGACGTACATTGCGCGTCTGCTTCTCCATCAGCATCAGCTGATCGAGGGCATCTTGCAGGCGGCCGGTCTTATTTGGGTGAGGTGGGTCGGGTACGCCAAGGTCAAGCAGAGGGTCGAGTCAGTTTTTTTATCATGATTACATATATGATAGATATATACCATCGCCAGCTGCTCGGTCGGGGGCAGCAGCTCATCGACCTGCGGGGCAAAGTTGACCTCGAGCTTCTGCAGCTTGCCGTCGGTATTGGACATATTTTTTTTTTAATTGACTGACGTATTTTTTTTTTCTTTGTGATCAATCGAAACCAAAGAGATCAGGCGGTACTCTGCGACATGGAGGCGGTCAACGATGACGACGACTGCGACTGCGACTGCGACGACGGCCCACGCACTACCGCTTCCCGGTACTCCTGCGCCGTAAACACCTCGGCGATCCGCTTGCTCAGCGCCGGCGTGACCTTTTTCCTACCGAGCAACCCTTGCTCCTTCTCCACTGCATCGCAAAGATCCGACAAGAAAGTCGGCCGATCTGACTCGGGAATCTGCTGGTACGCATCATACAAACTTGCGTTTTTCTATTTATGAGCACTCTGACACACTAAGAATAAAAAAAAAATGGATAGACGTACCTAGCAGGCGTCTCGAAATGACGCACCAAGAACCGCGCCTTCTCCGACGATACCCCCTGGACCGTCATCAGCATCCGGGTAAAGATATCCCGAAGTTGCACATTGCTTGATTTGCCCGAAAACCCATTGAGCATCGCCATGGTGATGTGCGGCGCCACCGCACACTGGGCAATGGCTCCGGGGCGATACTGCGCGGTAGCCAACTGGTCGGGGGTCATCGGCACAAGCACGCGGCGTACGGGGTCCACGGTCCCTTCGCGCCGCAGTTTCACCCACAAGGCGCGGTCGGGCACGTCGGTTGGGCGCAGATAGTACAGCGGGCGGCCACGCCATAATTGGGAAATCAGGCGGGTGGTCTGCGCGAGCATGTCGACCGTCTCTTCGTCGCTGCGCGTCACGTGTAAGTTGAAGTCGGACCAGGCGATCGTCTGCGACTTGGCGGTCTGTACCGCCTTCACCATCACACTGTCGCGCTGGTGGTGAATCGCATGGTACTGCGACTCTTCCACTATGTACAGCCGGTTGGCCAGGCCCGAGCCCTCCATGCGCCATTTCTGCTCGACCCAACGGTTGTCACGAATGCTGGTGACCAAGTCGTCGATGCGTTTGCGCTAAATTTGCCCAAAAAGTTAAGTTCTGGATCAAAGAAAAAGGCGACAGAAAAATAAGCAGTACCTCGGCAATATAGTCCAACAGAACCAACCCGCTACTCCCCGTCGTGCTCCCTTTAGGCCGCACCGCCCACACCATATCGCCCACGGGCAGCGGCATCGTCTCCACCATGACCCCCTCGCGCACCAAAGCCCGCTGAAAGAACTCGCGGTCTTTGCGCGAGTGCTCGCGAACGTCCAGCACCAGGACCACCTCAAACGAGTCGGGCGGGAGTACCTGCACGGGCTGCGGCGGCCACGGCGCGAGTTCGGGGAGCGGGGACTCGGTGATGTCCAGAAACACGTTGCCGTCCACTGGTCGGGGCTGGGGTGGGGGTGGTTGCGAAAGTGGTGGAGGAGGTGGAGGAGGTGGGGCAGTTCTTGTCAGTGCGGGTACCGTGGCTGCTCGCGGTAAAGCGGTTGCTCGTGGCATGGCCGCTGACATGGTGGTTGCTGCTGCTGCGCTTGCCAAGGGCGCAACAGCGGGCAGCGGCGGCGGTGGTGGTGGTGGCGGCGGTAAAGGATGCCGACTCCGCACACTAGAAGGGACGGGCGGCGGCCGAACAGAAGCACTGCCGCGATCTGGAGGAGCCGTGGTAAGGGAGGTGTCGGGATCGGCGGCAAGGCTCCAATGCTGGCCTCGACTAGCGCCGGGAAGTGGGTGGTGCAAGTCCAATGCCGACAATGCCCCCACATGTCCGATCCGAGGTTTCGTGGGCCCGGCGGCACGAGGAGGAGGGCCTGGCGCAAGAGACATCGTCATCGTCGGCGGTGGTGGTGGTGGTGGTGGGGCAGTTGTTCTGGTCGGACCAGCACCAGCACCGTCCTCATCATCGGTTTCGGCATCAGAGTCGCTAAGCAAGACAAACTCGGTGGCCGGCCGCATGGTGGCGGTGGGTGGAAGTCGGGTAGATACTCGAGTCAATGGCTGCGTAGGAGCAGGTGGCGGCGGTGGTGGTGGCGGCGGCGGAGGAGGAGGAGGAAGCATATCATCGAACAATGGCGATGGTAGCTGCCCGTCGTCGGCCACAGCTCCCAAGGGTAGGAGGTCCAGATTCAGCGAATGTTGGTCCCATTCCAGCGAGGAACCCATGAATGGTGGAGGTGGTGGCGGCGGCGGTGGTGGGGGAGGAAGATGCGAGGAGGAGAAGCGGCTGGGCCGGGGAGACACCGTCAGCATCGCGATGGGAGTCAGGTCTAGCGCTTGGGAGCCGTCGGTCAGGTCAACCACATCAATGGCAGTGGATGGTGCTGCAGCCGACGAGGTGGGAGGAGCAACCGGCCTCGCGTCGCGAGCGGCGCCACTCACCACAGGAGCAACAACAACGATCGGTGCAACAGGGATAGGTACTACCACAGCACCACCGCCGTCAGGAGATGCCTTCACGTCCTCCACCACAGCCTCATTTTTTTCTGCTTGTTCTTCCGCGGCGGCAATGATCCGCTCTTCCCGCCCACAAATACGCGCAGCCTTGTACAATTTGATCGCCAACACGCGGCCCTCGTCCGTGAGCGAGTACAGCTTGGTCCCGTGCTGCACCTGGAGCATTTCGCGGCGCTCCAAGTCACGGACCGCCGAGACGGCAACGTTCCCGGACCCGCGCGAGTACCAGTCGCGGGCCAGGTCCAGGATCTCGTCACGGGCCAGCACCGGGCGAGTGTCGGCGAGCATGGCCATTAGGACCGAGCAGGCGGCGGTGCCCCAGCCGGGGATCCATTCGGCGGTCTTGCGGCGTTTGAGTGGGGGTTGCAGGTCGTCGGTGTTTGGGTCGTCCAGTTTTTTGGAGTCAACAGGAGATTGTTTGGTGGGAGTCGGGAACGCAGACGAAGAAGCGAGAGGATCGCTTTCGGCGGCAGAGCCACCAAAGAGCATGGCGGCAGCCCTGGTGGCCGATTCGGTGGCGTTTCCGATCGATCGGGCGCTGGCCGCGTCCGGTAGTGGGGTGGTTTGGAGGTGCGAAAGCAGATCGCTGAGCTGGCCGGCGGGTGCAGTGGCCATGCTGCTTCTGCTCGGGGTCGACAATACCGTAGAAGCCGATGCCGAGGAAGAGGAAGTGGGTGGAGTCAAGCCGGGCAGCATGCGCGGCCGTTGCGGGGCGAGGACTGCCAGACCCGTAGGCAGCCCGATTGGGGTGGCAGTGGTAGAGGTGCGGTGCGGGGTCACGGTGTCGGTCATAAAGTCCAAAAAGTCCCCGACGGCGTCCTCGCCACCGGTGGCGAATGGGTTCCTGGATCGTCGGGCTGTTCATTTCACATGTCAGTTTTCAGGTCCAAGTGACATTAACGGAGCGAATGTACTGATGGTGGCGACCGGAGAGCCAAAGACCGAGGCAGCAGTATTGGTCTGGCGTTGACTCTGGTTGCCAGTGGCAGGGGTGCCGGGCACATGGCCATCGTCACTATCGTCGTTTTCGCCTTCTAAAGCACCAGTCAAGTCCATGGCGTTCCGCAGCTCAACCGCCTCGTCAATTAAAGTCGAGATCTTGGGCCCCACGTTCTTGACCTGCAGTTCGGCGTTGGCCCCCGATTCCAGTGGGATCGGGAACAGGGCAATGGACCGCATGGCCTTGGTCAGCGTGAAGTGGAAGTGCCCCGTCGGGTTGGCGGCCAGCACGTCCTTGAGCTTCTCGTGCAGGAACAGCACCAGGTCCTTGTTGGCCGCGCACTTGCATTCGGGCAGCGCGGGGACTGTTGTCGCCTTGGACAGCGACGATCTCATTTCTTCTCTTTGGGTGGTCAACAAATAAACAAACAGAGCTGCCCACCCTCAGGAAGCTGGGCGCGACCAGCAACCCCCGTGGACGATCAAGGTAAGCACCATCGTCTCCGAGCCTGACCTTCGCGGCGCCCAGGCGAAGCTCACGTTCGCGACCTCCGCCGACCGCGACGCAGCACTGGTTCTCGGAACCATCAAGCTGCCAGGCTTCGCAGGCGGCCCCGAAATTTCGGCATCCGTCACGATGCCCAGCGAACCAGAACGCACGTTCCACATCGGCGACCTCCCTGTGAGCCGCTTCTCGTACAACAGGGTAACGCGCCCACCCCAGGGTCCACCAGAACAGCGATCATGTTGGTCGACTGTGCCCTGTCAGAACTGCTCGGGTTAGCGGTAACCCTCGAGTACAGCAACAAGGTGACCGGCACAGTCCCGGTCAGTTTCCCAGACGACGACGACGAGCCTGCCCCCACCGCGCAGGCCGGGATAACCTTCAAGACCGACACGCACCTCGGCACGGCGGCGATCCTCTCGATCCGGCACGGCCAGACGATCGCTGCCCTTGACAAGCTGGCGAACGCGGACCCGAACGGACGCATGTACGGACACGATGTCCTGTTCTTTTTGCCCGGCGAGTTTCTGGTCTCCCTCCCGGACCACACGTGGACGCTGTCCGACCTGGCGTACGACCACTCGGGCGGGTACAAGGGAACCGCAACGATCACTGCGGCCATGACGAAGGCAGGAGCGCGCGCCTGGTTCCTCCGACGCATCAAAGGCAATATGACGCTGACAGTGATCGGCAAGGACCGGCATGCCGTGATGCCAAAGTTCCGCGACCTGACCGGGTTGACGACCAATAGCAAGGTGTGGAAGCACCACGGCACGGCGTCCAGCCGGACCACCGCC
>MU625146.1:0-10651 GCA_025349905.2 Blastocladiella britannica
TTTGTTTCATTTTTCACGAAAAAGTCAATACATTAAGTCAACTGTACACGACCCAATACAATGGTACATCTAAAAATTAGGCGCGAAGTGCCGCCACCACCTCCTGCGGCGACTTGCCCTTGGTCTCGGGCAGCACGCGGAGCGAAACGAACCCGGCAATCACCAGGTATCCCGTCAGGATCAAGAACGTCCAGGCGCCAATGGCGTCGCTATTTTTTCATGTGTCAGTCAGTTCCTCACCAAAAAACAGCAAAATAAGGCAAAACGTACAGAATGATCGGGAACACGAACAAGATCACAAAGTTGGTCAAGTTGTTGGCGACCAGCGACACTTGTGCAGCGGGCCCAACCGCATTGGGCTCCACCACTTCGGCCGTCAAGATGAATGGAATCGATGACAGACCCAGCGCAAAGACCGTGGCCGCACCCACAAAGGCCACCAGGGCCACCCAGGGCGAGTTGACCACCTCCACAAAGAACGCAAACATGGCCGCAAAGAACGCCATCGAGAACGTTGAGAACAGCATCAACGGGCGGCGGCCGTACCGGTCCAGCAGGAACGCCGGGATCAGGTTGATGAGGATGCTGTTAAAATGGTTGTGTCAGTTCAATGGAAATGGGGAAAAAAGGGTTTTAAAAAGACGCACTTGTAGTAGGAAAAGAACACGTAAAACAGCGCGGCGCCTTCGGGCGAGAACACGAGCGACAGGATCCGGAACGAGTACGAAAAGTACACGTTGATCCCGGAAGCCTGCTGGGTGATGTGCGACAGCAGCAGCACAATCAGCGATGGACGGTACTTTTGCTCGGTGATGAACTGGACCACGGTCGGGCCCGCTTCCTCGGTGGACGCAACAGTCACCACAGCTGCGGCAGTGGCGGCGACATCGGCCTGGTCATCGGCATGGTGCTCGGCGGCCTTACCTGTAACTTGCTCTTCCTTTTCCTCCTGCTCCTCGATCGGGCAGCCCATGCGCGTCAGCACCGCATGCGCCTCGGCCTTACGGCCCGCTGACTGCAAGAACACGGGCGACTCGACCGCAAAGAACATGGTGATCACTTGGAGCACCGTGGTGATGATCGTGAACCCGGTGATGATGCGCCACGACGGCGGCTGGTAGAAGAAGTAGCCCAGAGTGCCTGCGGCCGCCAGACCCGACGACAGCGCGATGGTCGAGAAGATACCTATTTCAATTTTTTTGCATGATCAATGGAATGTTCAGTTATATGTAAAAAAATTGCAAGTACCAGTGCGACCGCGAAGGTGGTTGGGCGAGATCTCGGAAATGTAAATGGGCACCACGGCAAGCATACCGCCGGTTCCGATACCGGAAAACAAGCGGCCAAAGACGAGCATGGTGTAGTTGGACATGAACAGCAGCAACAATGCGCCGGCCAGCATTGGGATGTTGAACAGCAGAATCGTAGTGCGGCGGCCCTTGGTCATGGCCAAGTTACCGCCGACCAGCGCGCCAAATGCACCGGCCAGAGCAATCAGCGCGCTGGCAAACGAGAATTGGGTGGTGGACATGGGGATGCACGCGGGCAGACCCAAAAAGGACTTGAGCGACGGGTCGTCCAGCGTCACGGTCAGGCATGGCAGGACCGTGGAAATGTTGTTGAGCTCACTGTGTGTGGATTTTTGGCGAGGTTTCAGTTGTCGTTATACTCTATTTTAAGCTACACCCGCTCCCCCAAGCTTAAATTTCAATTTTTTTTACATACCCGAGGTGGTCTATAGATCAAGTACGAGCGCGAAAGATACGGACGGACGAGTGAGTTGAAGGGCATAAAGGTAAAAATGAAAAAAGGGGACAAAACAACGAACAGCCAAAGTGGAAGAAGCCAATGGAGGCAGCTGCTGCGCAGTAGTACAAGTACGCGTTACTTGTGCTGGTAGTCATTTTTAATTCAATTATTTGCTAGTATGGATGGGGCCGAGGCGAAAGAGGATGGAGGAAAAAGGTGAAGCGCAAGGTGGGTGGGCGATGCAGGTAAAAGTATGCAACGGATGAAATATTTATGCATTCTTCCCCGCATTTTTTTATTTAAAGTTTGACTGCATCCACATACATCGACCGACGAGAAAGCCAAAATCCGAGTCAAAGTTTCGACAGGACAGGGTGAACGAGCGGCTGCATGACCTTGCGTGACATTTTCAAGTTACGCACCCAGTACACGGGCAACGCGGGTGTAGACGACGCGCGGTCCAGCTCGAGCTGCAAGTCCGGCACATGCTGCTCGAGCGCGCGCACGATCGCTGCTTCACTGGAACCGCTGTTCCCTTCGGGTACCACGACCGCAAGCTGCCGGCCAAACTGTCCCGACGTCGCGTCCTCGAACGCCGTGAAAATGTACAGCGAGTGCAATCCCGCCGTCTTGGCCACCGCCCGCGCATCGCCCACCAACCTTGCAGCCGAATCGCGTGCCAGCCACACCCTCAAGTCCCAAGGGACCGCGGCAATGCCGTATTTGGTGCCACAGTCCAGCGCGTACTCCTTGTAGTCCTTGCGCAGGAGGTCGGCGGTACGCAAGGTCCCGACGTTGCGTTTGGCGGTCTGCAGCCGCGCAAACAGGGATGCCGGCGATTCGACTGTCGGTCCGGTACTCCATGCCGCACACGTGTCGCGAGCAGCCAGGTCCGCAGCGAACGTGCGGCCCATGTCAACGTCAAAGTTGACGGTATCCACCACGATCGGGCCCATGGCCAGTCGCGCCAGCTCGGCGCGGGTGACCGCAGGGAATGGGGAGATTGCGGATGTCCAGTGGTTGAGCACCAGTGACGTTGCCGACCCGACGGTTTCCACGATACGCGGCGACGCTTCCGGGAACCCGTGGGCGTCGGCGTGGTGGTCAATCACTGCCGCGACCCGTGGAGCCAGGTGGGCGAGCGACGGGGGCAAGTGGTTAAAGTCCACGAGCGCGAGCTTTGTCGATGTCTGGAGCAGTGAGGCCAAGTCTTCGAGAAAGAAAAGGTCGGCGGCGCTGTCGATCCCGAAGCCGTCCAGGAACGCCGTCACTTCGGTGCGCAGAGCAATGTCGGCGCGAGCAATGGGAAGCAGTGGGACCGCTAGTAACTCATTGTCTTTGTTGGTCGTTGTCGTGTGCAGGCAGAACGCGTATAAGATCGCTGCCACGGCCGAGTCGAGGTCTGTTCTTGTTGTCAGGTGAGCAAATTGCCGAAGCTGGAGCAAAGTGCAAACGGACCAGCAGACTCGTTTCCCAGGACAACCCACGCAGGGGTGAGCTGCCCGCTGGCGACCGCGCTGCGTGTGGCGCGAAGGAAAGGTGCCAGGACAGTCGCGGCCATGCTTTTTTTGTTGAAAGAAAGTTTCGGGTTGGTGCCATCGCGGTGACCGATCGCGCAACGCGACCAAGTGCAATGCCTGCAACAACGCTCAGAGAAACGCTCAGAGAAAGAGGGAGGGTTGCGGCGCGCTGACTGACTGGACCAGTACTCGTCGTCCTCTTTTAACTGGCACTCTTTCAAATCGTGCCTCCACATTCCGACGGTGCTACCAACACGCACGCCCCACCTCGGACCTACATAAATAAGAAACCATGGGCAACACATCCTCCAAGCCCGCCGCCCCGGCACCCATAGCCACAATCAAGTCATCGCCTTACGATAGCCAGTTCCCAAAACAGTTTGTCGGATACAACGAGAACGGCAAGCCGGTAGGCGCCGACGGCAAAGCGTTCAAGCCGTGCTGCGTGTGCCCCGAGACCAAGCAGCAGCGCGACGAGTGCATCCTGCGCGAGGGCAGCGAAGAGTCGTGCCGCGAGTTTATTGAAAAGCACAAGGCGTGTCTTCGGAGCTATGGCTTCAATCCCAAGTAACGATGTTGATTCCAATGAAAAATTACACTGAGAGAGAAAATTTAGTTGATCTTGAGCAGCTCAACCTCGAACACCAGGGTCGCGTTGGCGGGGATCAGGCCGGGAACGCCGCGGGGACCGTAGGCGTAGTCGCCGGTGATGGTCAGGCTGTTGTTATTCATTGGTGTATCAGTTTTCTTGATGGTCGGTCAACTCAAGTAAGATTGGGTACAAACCGAGCAACCTCACCAACACTCATCTGGGGAACACCCTCGTCCCAGCCGCGAATGACACGGCCGACGCCGATCTGGGTCTTGAAGGGGTCTCCGCGGTCGCGCGACGAGTCAAACTTCTTGCCGTCAGTCAGGGTGCCGACGTAGTGCATGGTGCAGTTGTCGCCCTGTTTTTATTAATTTAATTTACATGAGTATTTTGGGTGGCTCTTACCACAAGAGCAAGTGGACGTACAGCCTTGGGGAAGTTGACACCGTCACCGGCCTGTATAACAAACAAAGTACGTGAGGACACACTTGATCGCTCTGATAATAAAAGAAAGGGGCAAAAGCGTACGCGAATGGTCTCCTTGGTAACGCCCATGTTGAAAGCAGAAGAATGGATGGAACGGGTGAGGGGGATTGGACGCAAATTGGTGCGAAGGACCGACGAAAGAGTGCGAAGCATTTTTTCTTGGGACGAATTGTTGTTTGGGGTTCCAAAAAGTTGATGATGAAGTGTCCAATCGTCCCATCACGCCGCCGCAAAAAAAAAACGTGATGGCGACAAAGGTGCCGGTCGAAGAGAGCGAAGGAGTCCAAGGAAAGGACGCAGGGCCATGCGATAAAAGTGGTTTACTAAATTTATTTTTGCTTGAATGCGTATGCCCACTGGTTCTCGGACGGAGCCACCTCGAGCGGCTCCCACGCCTTCCACTGCGCCATCTTGTCCACCAGGTCCGCCTCGGCCTGGGCCTGGATCACCACCCACTCGATCGGGCCCTCGCCCAGCTTGGACTCGAGCTCGCTCACATCCGCCACCTCCTTCACCAGCGCCAGACGCTGCTTTGTCACCGCCGCGGTGGCGGTGCGGTACGCGTAGTCTGCGGGGAGAGCCTGCAGCTTGGTCAGCGTCGACTCGTACAGCTCCGTGAGCGCGGCGTGCGGGCGCGGGTGGGGCATGAGGCCCGTGAATCCTGTGTGGGTCTAATAATTTTCTTTAGGTCGCTTTTACCTTTTGAGGACGGCACGATGGCGCGTACCTTGGCGGCCTGGAGGAGCGGGCGGAAGAAGCGCATCGTTAATTTGTGAGTAATTCTGTTTGAGAGAGCGAAAAATTATACAAAATATGGCCAAGTCCATCTCGCTCAAACTCAACTTCAGGTACGGCGAATACCCGGCAAGCATATGACGCGTCCAAGGCTAACATGAGGTATATTTATAAGTGGAGGCATGGAAAACCTGTTTGGCGGGACCAAGTCCACGCAGGTCACATTCCCAGTCGAGGCGGCGGGTAAAGGCAGGATAGCCGAGTTGCTAGTGTGGATCCGCGACAACTTGCTCAAGGAGCGCGCCGAACTCTTTTTGGACGGCGAGTCGGTGTACGACTACATCAAGGCCAGTATAGTTTTGTTTTAACTCACAAAAAAAAACATTGACATAGCCGCCCAGGTATCCTGGTGCTCATCAACGACGCGGACTGGGAGCTGGAGGGCGAGCTCGAGTACGAATTGCAGGATCGCGACGAAATCGTCTTTATTTCCACGCTGCATGGCGGTTAAAGGGCGAGCGAAATGCATCAATTTTTTTTTTGGTCTTTTGGTTTTGGCTCCACTGCGCCGTGTCGCACACGTCCCTGTCTCGGATCCGCACCCACGGCGTCTCACTCGCCCACTGGCTGATTTGTATGAATGGTGTTGGTTTTCCCTCTCCGCCCAAAAAAGAGCCCAACGATCAACGACCTCCATCATGACGGCGCAAGCAGTGCGTATTGCATTAGATTATTTTACGATCTCAGAACCGGACTAACCTTCTTGACGTATGAGCCACAGAAAAGTAACAAAAACGAAGTAGACAACAACAAGGCTCCGCTCAAGGACCTGCTGCTAGCCGCCCTCTCGTGCATCACGTATGTGCGCGGCCTGCTCCCTGAATCCCAGTTTGGCCCCGCGCAGTTTGGCGACTTGGCAATCAAGTCGCTGATCCGCGGCAAGATTCCAACGCCGACATGTTTTGTGGACATGATCGAGCTCGGGGTCTTTGACGCCATTGACCGCGGATACTTGGCCACACTGACGCTGGCGGTGCTTGAGTCGCTGGACCGCCCCGATGCGTCTCTCGAATCGTACCGGTTCTCTTTTTACTACGCCGCTCCCGAGGCGGTTCCCGCCGGCGCACGGGGCCACGTGGACGTGGACATGTCCTTGTCCAATGATGCTCGGCCGGGATCGCTCGGCGTGCTCCGAAACGGGCCCGCGCTCGCGGTCCCTATCGCGCGCCAAGTGCTCCAGTTTATGCGGACGCTCGTTGTTGTGGCTCAGACGCTGCATGTTCGTGGTCCCTCATTTTTTTGTTTGGCCGTTGCTCATCCATAGATTTACACAGGACTTGCCGGAAAAGGTATACCTCGACATTCAGCTGCAGTACAACGACACGACGCCGGCAGATTACGAGCCGCCGTTGTTTCGCGCATGCGACTACCTGATTCAGCTCGCGCAGCCGGCCCGGCTCAATATCCAAGTCGGCGACGTTCTTGTTGGCGGCCACCGCCTTAGCCTGGCCCTTGCTACCACCATGTCGACCGAGATTGATCGGTTTGCAGGTGCCTCTTTTTCTTTCCATTTCAATAGCACATAAACTCATTGCCCACAATTTGAGAGTAACAGTTGGCCGGTCCAGAATCTTGATTGGATCCGAACCAGAGGACGAACAAGCCATGTCGATCAAGCGGACCTCGTCGTACCCGAACCAGAGCGAAGCTCCCGACCAATCCTCGGCGCCCAACGACCAACAAGCCGTGCGTGAGACGTCGACGGTCAGCAAACCGGCGCAAATCGAGATGCGAGAGGGATCGCGCAAATGGACGCTCTCGTGCCCGTGTGCGCTGACCAACCCGACCGCGGCTCTGGTGCAGTGCGACAAGTGTCGGGCATGGGCGCACATCTCGTGCCACGGATTCCGACAGCCGACGGATGCAGCGTTGCGTGACCGGTTCCTCTGCCATGCGTGTAATCCCACTGCAGCACGGGTTGCGGACGAGCCGGCGCTCCAGCGACTGGCGCGGCTGCGCACCGCGATCGCGACCATGTGGAACGAGTACCCGGAGGACGAGGACGCGGCTACGATGCGCGCAAAGAGGAGTGGGGTTTACGGCAAGATCCCGGCGTCGGCGGATAACAAGCCGCGGCATGTGTGGTCGCGAAAGCAGCTGGCGACGCGACTTGGTACGGATCTCTCATTTTACTTGATCGTGCCGCTCTAATCTGTGAATATTTTCAAAAGGATTGAGCCAACCGGAAGCTCTGGCGATCATTTACAATCTCGTCGACCTCATGATCCTGCGATTCGCCAAGGGCGATCCACGGCAGCAACGTGGTCGGCGGCAGCCCAACCGGTCGCCGCCATTCAGCGTCTACGTGTACAAGGAAAACGAGCAGGCGGTGCGTAACGTGTACGCCCTCTTTGCGCCGCGCACCTACCAGATCCCAAGCACCATTCTGGAGCAAATGGATGGGTCATCCCAGCATTTGCCGTCGCTTCCATCGTCAGTCGACCCGGTGCTCGAGTCGTGGCCGTCGAGCACCATTCACAAGCCGTCTCTAGGGTTGTTTGGATCCCAGCCGCAGACAGCGTACGTCCTTGGAGCCAACAACGATGACGATGACGAAGGCGGTGGCAGCACTGTCGGGACTGTGATTCCCGCAACTCCTCAACCCCCGCCGCCGCCGCCAGGTGGAATGGGGCATTCTCTGCCGCTCGTGACCCGCGCGCTCGAGCGCACGTCGGTAACCCACGCGCCAGTGGTGTCGGCCGTGGGCACTACCCACCGGCTGGACACTGCCCAGAGCCGCGATCTCTTGCCGACAATGGTCCCTTTCCCTGTACCCGAAAAGGCCTGGCTGGCTCCAGAGTCGTATGTGCCATCGAGCCAGGACTCGGAGCCCGACGCCATTGTTCCCGGATCCACTGCGTCCTGCCTGCTGTTGCCGCAAGCGTTGCCTCTGCCGCTGCCGCCAGGTGGCCGACGGACTGCGGCGACTCGACGTGATAGCCACGGGTTCACGGCGATGGCGGCCACGATCACGAGCGACGGCGGCGGTAACGGTGACTGGCTTCCGATGGAGACGCAGCCGCTCACGGACTCGCGGCTGGCGCTGTCGCGCGCGCCCGCCACCTTCAAATCAAAGGAAATGGCGGTGTTGTCGCCGCCCGTGTTTGCGTCGCCGCCGCCGCCGATGCGTGGGATGGGACCAGTAGCAATGACGCCTGGGTCGGGAACAACTACCGAGGACGACGACGACGAGGGAGATGTGGATCTTGGTCGGGTTTTGGTGACCGGTGGTGGTGGTCCACGGAAGCGCAATGCAGCTGCAGTCCTGTACGACGGCGAGTCGGTGGATGCTCTGTCGGTGATCGCTCCAACCACCAAAACCAGCAGCAGCAGCAAGCGCGCCAAGTTGTCGGTGACCAAGGATCCCGTGCCTGCCGTCCTGTAAGGCACCCAAGTACCGAGCGTATATAAATATATAATAACCCGCCATTGTATTGGTGGTACTCACGTCAGAATGCCCTTGAGCGCAATCGCCTCGACCAGCACCAGCTCGAGCTCGCGCATCGACATGCCCGCGAAATCGCGCGTTGCCCCGTTAGAACTCAGGCCCATGGCGGCCAGCAACCGCGGCACGTCGCACGAGTAGCCCAGGCGGTCGAGCGACGTGCGCGTGCCGTGAATGTACCGGGCCAAGTCGAGGTCATCGACATCCTCCTCTTCTTGGTCGTTGTCCTGGGCAGCGGACAGGACGCGGATCGCCAGCACGTTCGAGCACGCGTCCGAAATGCCGAAATGGGTCAGCGCGACCGCGACCTGTCATTGGGTACCGTCAGTTTTCTTCTCCCCAAACGAACGACGTAATGGTACTACATTAGTAGATGCAGGCGACAACGCGGCCGTGACTTCAGTCCCGATCGTCCGCGTGCGCATGGTTCCCGCTTCGCGCGCCGCCAACGCGCGCGTTAGGGCCGCACGCAAGTGGAGCGGGGACGCGATCATGTCGGCGTCGAGAAATAAGATGTCGCGCAGTGGGGATCGTGCTGCTGGTTCATCAGCGTCGGTGGTGGTGGTGGCGGTGCCGGCAGCAATGGCCTGGGACCGGAGCGACGCGGCGTTAGTCACTTCGCACCACAGCTCGACGTCGACGCGGGCCAGAATTGGTGATTGGGTGGGTGGTGGTGGAGCCGTTGTCGAGGAGGAGGTGGCCGAGGAAGGCACTGGCGGGAGCGTGGGCGCGGCGTGTGCGATCTCGAGGATCGCCATGGTGGTATTCTCTTTTCTATCTGTTGTTCGCCAAAATTCAAAAAAGAATTTCGATCTGGACCTGGACTAGCACGAGCCCAATATAAAAAGAGAATTAATATGCCGCCAAAGAAACGATCGGCTACCGCCGCTGGAATCGCCGTGGGCTCTGCTGCTCGGCAACACCCGCCACCGCCGCCCCCGACCCGAGGCACCAAACGACCGCGCGGCCGGCCGCCGGGTCCTGGATCCGCCGTTGCTATGAGACGAATGGCCACCACGCCGTCTCCGCTGGCCGCCTCTGCCGCTCCCGCTGACGATGATGCCGACGAGGACGGGGATGAACTTGATCGGGAGAACGAGCCGGACGAAGAAGATGAGCAAGAGGAAGTGGAAGTGGAAGAGGAAGACGAGCTGGCTGACGATAACGATGATGTGGAAATTGACCAAGAGGATGACGACGACGACACCTACGGCGATGACCGCCGATCCACGCCCATCCGATCCACTTCCTCTTCATTATCATCCCGGCGCGGTGGCCGACGATCCACGCCCCAACCCAAGCAAAAACAGCAGCAGCAGCCGTCGTTGCTTTCCGGCCGGCGCTCGCAATTGCAGCAGTACCCAAAATCGTCCTCTTCATCGTCGCCAGCGATCGCCGCCAACGGCAGCAGCGACCTAGACATCCCCAAAGACGACGAGCAAGAAGACGAAGAAGAGGAGGAAGAGGAAGAGGTAGAAGAAGACGAGGTCGCCGCGGCCATGGCCGGTCTATTGGACGTTGCTGCGGCTTCGAAACCCTGGAAACCCCCAATGTACAAGCCGCGGTCGCGCGCGTACAAGACGCTGCGGCACATGCTGACGATGCAGGCGAGTGACGCGGCCGAGGCTGACGCGCGTGCTCGGGGGCTCGACGACGTGTCGGTGCGAAGGGCGGTGAGGATCCCGGGACCTGAGTTCACGCCCATGTGTATGTGACCGTTCCTCCCTCTCTTGGACAATAGCTGACAGTATCAATAGGGACAAAACTCCTGGGCGGGCCATCGGTGCGCCTGGCCCGCAAGTACTGCGACATCACGGGCTTGCCGGCGCCGTACACGGACCCAGTGACACAGCTCCACTACTACGACGCGGCGGTCCTGGAACGGATTCGCAGCATGCCCGAGGCACTGGTCCGGCAGTGCCTGGTGATGCGCAACAAGGCGTCGGCAGTCATTTGAATGCGATTCCCTTTGCCAAAACTGCACGGCTGCGCACTGAACAGAGTTTCGGATGCAGAAATCCGTGATGGAAGTGAAGTGGAACAAAACGTCCGTTTTATCGCCAA
>MU625147.1:0-10649 GCA_025349905.2 Blastocladiella britannica
CTCCATTTCTATTCATTCACAACCCAGTGTTAATTGGCAAACGAAATGAATAGACTCTGTCCTCAAGCGAGTGCAAAAGCTGTTTGGCAGCGATTAAATTTGCAAAAATGAAAGGCTGCACAAATCACATGCAATCCAGTCCCCAATTTCAACAAAAACAGTTCAGTCCTTGGATCCAAAGTACAAGTCTCCGTAGTCGCCGAGGCCCGGGATAATGTAGTTCTTCTCGTTAAGGCACGGGTCGATCTGGGCAGTGACGATCTTGAGCTTGGGGAACCGCGACGTGACGGCTGAAATGCCCTCGGGGACCGCCAACAAGTTCAAAAACAAAATGTGGTCCTCGCGCACTCCGTGGTCCAGCAGCACCTCGATGGCCTTGATGGCCGACCCGCCCGTGGCCAGCATCGGGTCCAGCAGCAGCACGAACCGGCGGGCAATGTCGGTCGGCAACTTGACGTAGTATAGCTCGGGCTGCGCGGTCTCCTCATTGCGCTGGATCAGGATCTTGCCAATGCGCACGCCCTTGCAGCACTCGCGCAGGCCCTTTTCCATCGCTTCACCGGCGCGAATGATGGGGACTCCGCAAATCTGGCCCTGGAAGGCCACGCCCGTGTACGACGCGCCGGTCGGGGTCTCGACCACCTTTTCCACCAGCGGCAGGTAGTTGAGGCCCTCTTCGACCAGGAGGCGGTCTATTTGATTTACCATATTGTTAAATAGGGTTGCGGCGCTTGACAAGAATGAAAAAAAAAAACGTACTGACACGATCCGAGTAAAAGATAAAGTCGGAGCGCGGAGTGGACTTGTCGCGAATGATGGTCATGAGCGCCTTGAGCTGGCGCGTCTGCGGCAGGAGGTGCACATTCGGCGGGGGAGCGTAAACAAAGTCGGACTGTTATACATGAGTAGAGTCAGTTCCATTATCCATTTCCATGCCAGTAAGGTGAGTGCGGTATGGGGGTGGGCGTTTCCGCACCATATTAACTTGGATATAATTGCGGGGGGGGAGCTTTGCCTTTTGAAGAGAGGTCCGCGGCGATGGACGCCAAAACCGTCGCGGCTCTTTACACACTGCACGACTTCAACTCTCGAACACATCTCAAAAACTTAACATGGCCGACAAATCCGGCATCAAAATGATTCTCATTGGCGACTCGGGGTCAGGCAAGTCGTCGCTGCTGCTCAGCTACACCGAAGAGCGCTTCTTGCCGCCAGGCGAGGCCATTGCCACCGTCGGCGTCGATTTCCGTCTTCTCAAGCGCGACCTGAATGGCGCCCAGTACAAGGTGTACATTTGGGTATGTCAATTATCATTATTATAATTAAGGATGCAATACTGACATTACCATGTAACCTAGGACACGGCCGGCCAGGAACGGTTCCGCACCCTCACCTCGTCCTTTTACCGCGGTGCCGCCGTGGTGTTTGTGGTCTTTGACGTGTCCAACCGCGACTCGTTCACCAACCTGTCCACGTGGGTGGCCGAGGCCAAGCGGTTCTGCGCCGCCGAGAAGCGGGTCCTTATGTGCATTGTGGCCAACAAGCTGGATGTGGATCCGGTCCGCTTTCTCTTTTAATTTCTTTTCCATTGCGTTGGGACTGGTTCTGATCCGAACAACGCAAACCAGGCTGAGCGCCAGGTTACGACTGAAGAGGCCAAGGCTTATGCCGAGGAGAATGGCGCCGAGTACCGTGAAGTATCGGCACGGACCATGGATGGCGTCAAGTGCGTTGTGTTTCTTTTTTCTTTCGTTGTAATGGTGACTGACAGCTCGCCCTTTTGCATAAGGCCTCTGTTTGACGAGTTTGCAGAGAAGGTGGTGGCACTCCCGCCGCCGGCAACCGATGCATCCGCCACTGCGGACTCGAATCGGTCCGTAAAGCTTGGCGCGGGTGCCGGCGCAAACGCGGTTGCAGCATCAGGATCGTGTGCGTGCTGAGGGGACGAGGGATACCTTTATTCTTTTTTCCTTTTGTTGTCTTTCTTGTGTCCATTTTTCGATTTTCCTGTACTTTGGTGACGACTGTTTTTTGAATATACATATTTCATTGGGAAACCATTGGGAAGTATGACCTCGGCTCGGAACACAACTCCGCTTCCGGGACCGCCGGCCAGCCTATAAATTTGAGTTGCCTTCAACGCCCCCTCCCTCTCTCTCGAGGGCTCACATTGCTCGTAAAACTACAATGCTCGATATCCCCTACACCCTGCCGTCCGAGACGGAGCTGCGCGCGGTGATTGCGCGCCTTCCCGCGGCGCCGCCGTCGGTGCTGCCCACGGTGGTCCCCGCCGGCTGCCACCCGGACCTGGCGGCTGCCCGTCATGGCAAGGGTCAGTTCTTAAATTACCTGATGCGATCAAGACCCCTCACTTTTTAACACAACAGAAAACCTGATTGACGACGTGTCGCTGCTACTGGACCGCGACCAGCCGCTGCTGCGCGAGTTCAAGCAACGCATGCGCGGCGTGTTTGACGCTGACCCGGTGGTGGGCGCTCGGTCGCACGCTACCTACTTTATGACCAAGGCGCAGCAGTACGGCCGCGCCTGTGCGATCATGGCGGCGATCCTGCGTATTTTTACCGCGTACCAGATCCCGCGGTCGCTGCAGATCGTTGGGTGGCAAGTCACCGGCGAAATGGTGCCGCTGTTCTTGCACCTTTCCATGGTACCATATCCATTTTTATGTAACCACGTATAGAGAGGGACTGACACAAATATGGACCGGTTTTTCAGTTTATTCCCACCATCGAAATGCTCGGATCCGACGAGCAAAAGCGCGTCTGGTTGCCGGAAGCCCGGTCGCTGGCCATGATTGGTTGCTACGCGCAGACCGAGATGGGTCACGGGTCCAACGTGCAGGGCATCGAGACGATCGCGACATTGGACGAGTCGCGCGACGAGTTTGTGCTGTCGACGCCGACGCCCACGTCGGCCAAGTGCTGGCCGGGGGGTCTGGCGCACACCGCCAACACGGGTCTAGTGATGGCCCGCATCGTGGTCCGTGGCACCGACCACGGCGTGCACCCAGTGCTAGTCCCCCTGCGCGACCGCGCCACGCACGTCCCTTGCGCGGGCGTACGGTTGCTGGACTTGGGCCCGAAGATCGGATTCAACGTCATGGATAACGGCATCATGTACTTGGACGCCGTGCGTGTTCCCCGCACCAACTTGCTGGCCAAGTCCCTGGCGGTCGCGCGGAACGGGACAGTGACCACTGCCGCTGCCCCCGCGGTCATGTACCGCACGATGCTGCAGATGCGCGCCGGAATCGTGGTGGGCGCTGCCGGGTCGCTGTGGCGCGGCGCCACCATTGTCGCGCGGTACTCGACCGTGCGTCGGCAGTTCTCGGCGTCCATGGAAAACACCGGCAAAACCACCGACCAAGAAGAGGTGGCGATCCTGGACCACCAGGCGCAGCAGTACAAGGTGACGGTTCCCGTAGCGGCGGCGTTTGCGTTTGCTGCCGCGGGTAAAGCCCTGGAATCCACGGTCCGTGGGGCCGCCAACACGCCCGGTGAGCTGCGCGCCGCACATATGTCGTCGTCGGCGCTGAAAGTGGTGACGACGCACGCGGCTTGCGCGATGCTGGAGACGCTGCGGCGCGCGTGCGGCGGGCACGGGTACGCCAAGTCCGGTGGACTGGCCGACCTGTCGACCGCGTACGTGCAGATGGTGACGGTCGAGGGCGACAACACGGTGCTCGAGCAGCAGGTCGCGCGCGCGCTCGCGAAACCGGGTACCCACGGTCTGTTTGACGAGGCTCGGGCGGCTGTTAAATTCGGTAACGTGGTCGACTGGACCGACGCGTCCACGGTCGCGCAAGTGCTCGAGTCCCGCGCACTGGCGCTGGCTCACCTGTACCGTGCGGCCCCAACGGGTTCGCAGCTCCTGGCATCGCACTTGGTGTCGGCGGTCGGATGGGCGCGCGTGTTCCGTGCGTGGGCGACCGAAATTAACCAGCTCCCCGCGTCGCGGCCCGTGCGCGCCCTGCTTCCCTCTCTGGTGGCGGTGCTGGCGAGCTATGCGCTGCTGGATGCGACGGTCGCGGTGGGCACTGCGGCGGCCACCGATCCGGCCGCGCGCGATCCGGCCGCGCTGTATGCGGCGAGCGCGCGTGGACTCGCGACGGTCGCGCCGTACCTGGTGGCGCTGACGGACGCAGCGGGGATCTCGGACCGCGAGCTGGCGTCGGCGTTGGGTGTCAAGAACGGCGACGTGTACGCGGCGATTGTGGCCATGGCTAAAGACGAGCCGCTGAACGCCACGGCGGTCAACCCGGACTTTGTGCGGTTCATGCGGCCCGTGATGGGCTCGGCCGCGCTGGCCAAGCTGTAATAACCAAAAAATAAATAAATTGTTTTTTTTACATTCAATTCCACTGCACACCCTCGGACTTGAGCGCGCGCACCAGCGACCGCGGAACCACCTGGCTCGGCAAGTACCGCAGCGTCCCAAACTCGGCCAGCATCGCGTCCGCGTGCACGTACACCACGTACGCCCAGTAGGGTGTCATCTTGGACCCGTTGCTGGCATTGGGCGACCAGTTGGTCTGATCCTCACTGTCCGACGACGACGAGAGACGGTCCGACAGCTCCACCCGCAGCGCCTTGACCGGCGGTTTCCCAGGCGCGACAATCAGCAGCAAGTGGTTGTACTCGGAGAGCGCCGACGTGTCCCGCAGCGCGTGCCGCGCCAGCCACGTCGGGTAGTCGGCGAACCGGTACCGGGGAATGAACTTGGGCTTGGCCTCCGCTGCCGCATCTTCGATAGGGATAATGTCGTCGCGGGAAATGGTCATGCGCCGGCCGCACAGCCGCACCAGCTCGTCAATGGGGTCGAGGGGAGCGCGGCGGGTGCTGGTGGTGCCCCAGTCATTGACCGTCGTCCCAATCTCAGTGAATCCGGCGGAAAGGCCCTTGTACCGCTTCTCCTCGGCCTCGTCAAAGTCGTGCTTGTCGCGCTTGTACTGGTTCGGGAGCAGGGTCGAAAACACCAACGGCAGTTGACCCTTCCACGCAAACTCGGACCGGGTGTTGGCCGCCAGCGTCGTCTCGAGGGTGGCCAGTTCCAGGAACGGGTCAAACAGCTCCAGCCCACCCTGGACCACGGGCCAGTGCATCCAGCCGTCGTTGATGGACTCAGGGTTGGCCAGCGCGCTGTCGGGCACACGGGCCACGCGCGCCGCCAGCGCCCGCACCGCCGACCCGTTGTACTCGGCAAACACCAGCTTGTGCACCACGTTGAGCGCGTCGCGCACGTCGGTGATGTGCTTGGACCCGGAAATGTGCGCGGCCGACCCGAACGACCGCATAAAGAACCGCGCAAACCGGTTGTACGCCGACACCCACGCAATCACCGAGGGAGCGGCGGCTAGGCGCGCACGGCAGTCGGCCACTAGGCCCAGGTGCGGGGTCTGGTCCACTTGCCACCGGCCCGCAGGCGTCAGCGTCAGCCCGCCCCATGAGACCGAGCCGCCTGGGAGCCCGGTGTTGTTATCGGTGCCATCATTATCGGCGTAGAGCACCACCGACCCGGTCTTGCCCTTGTTGAGCGCGAGCCCCGCCGCGTCCATATACGTTTGCACGGCACCCCACGCGGCCTGCACTGCGGCGGTGCCGGGCGCCCACATCCAGATATCGTCGTGCATGCGCACCATGCGCGCGCCCGAGACCCGTTCCACCATAAAGTCGAGCGGGAACATGTACAGCTCAGCCAGCAAGTGCGTGAGCTCGTGCGCGTTAGGCAGGCCGGTCCGCGTCACGTAGGTGGTCGCATCAGCGGCATCCGAGAACCGGACGGGTGTCGCCATGTACGTAGCCATCATGCGGCGCCAGTCGGCGGGCATGCCCAAGTACTTGAGCACCGCCAGCATCTTGTCGTGTTCGATCGACGGCCCGAAATTGGCCACGTCGGTGCGCAACGCCGTGAACGGCGTGTTCTCAGGCTGCGTGCACTTGTGCAGCCACGCCTCGGCGCCGATCCAGTGAATTAGCCCCTGCTTGAGCTCCATGGGCGTCTCCTCCTTATCGTCCTCATCGTCGCTGTCGCCGTCGTCAGCGTACCGGCGAGCCCGGCTCGCCTGCGCCTCAAAGTCCTTGGGCAGGATCCGCAGCGCATACTTTTTCGCCAACTCGCGGCGGCGCGCGTGAATCGCTCCCGTGGCCTGCGCAACGCCCGGGTTCTTTCCGCCCGACACAAACACGGCCGCTGCGTGATCGCGCACCGTCGCCGTGGTGTTCCACAGCTGCGGGTTGTTGCGCAGAGCCTCGAGTTCGGACCGGAAGAAAGTCGCCCATTTCACGCCGACCCACTGCAAGAACACGGCGGTCATCAGGTCCTCGTGCAGGAACGCGCGCATTTTGCCGGTCATGTCACGACGGAGGTCCACGCGGACACTGGCGGCGTGTGCACCGCGGCCGGAGTACGTTGCGCCCGTTTCCCACGACCAAGTGTCCAAGTCCGCTAGCATCATGTTGAGCACCACGCCGATCTCCTCGTGCAAGACGTCGTCGTCGGCGATCGCACGCAGCTCGGCCCGGCGGGACGGGGTCAGCAGATCGCGCGCGGCCAGACCCGCAATCGCTTGCTCCACCTCGTAGGTCGAGATCTTGTCGGTCTTGAGCAACTGCGCGTAGTTCCGAACGGAATTGGCGACGCGCGTCTGCCACGTGGACATCGGGTCCGGGCAGCCCTCGGGAAGACCTGGGGTCGCAAACACGTCCTTGGTCAGGAACTTGAGGAACTCGGCCGAATCAGTGGACGTCGGGTAGGCGGCGGTGGTGGCGGTGGTAGGAACCAGCGTCTCGCGGATCAGCCACGCCTTGGTCTCCTCGGTCTGCACCGAAATATCCGTGGCCTCGGTCCGGGTGCGGTACTCGGCGACCGACATGGGCGTCGCGTTGGTTTCAGCGTCAGTGGCAGTCGGTGCCGCGGCCTTGGCGTCATCGGCGTCGACATCCTCCGAACCATCACCAATATCGGCCGCCGCCGACGAAGAAGAAGCGTCGCGCGCAGCCATGACCGCCGCGTGCTCGGCCAGCACCGCGCCAAACGTCATGGCGGCCGTGCACCGGCGAATCCCCTGGTGGATCTTGGAGCGCATTTCCTGGCACCAGTGGTCGACCGTGGACTCGCGCACCGTCGGGTTGCAGTTGAACGTGGCCACCAGCTTGACCAGGTCGGCCACCTCCGGGTGGAACGGCGACTGCGCCATCTCCAGTTTCGCCAGCCGGCTGACGAGGATGTTGAGCTCGGCGAGTTTGGTGGGGGCCGCATCGGCGTCGGCGAGAATGGACGCGTACGATGCGTCCAAGCGGGCTTTCACGGCCCCAAAAGCCGCGATCTTGGCGTGGGCGGACGCGTGGCGGAGTTCGCTCCTGATTTTTTATGTCGTGAGTATGTTATGGTTGGAGCAAGAGTATGTAATACAAACATTATTATAATGGTTCGGTTAAAAGGGAATTGAAATGATGTGGATCTTGAGGAAGAGAGAGTACGACGCGTCCGCACTATTTATATGGCACCTTGACAGCGTCGAACCACTTGATCCAAACTTCCAATCGAGTCAAAATCACAGAATCCCGTGGAATTCTTTGATTTTATTCTCCTATAACGGCGAGAATTCGCTGGAGTACCTCATTCACATCGTGTACCTCGCAAATAGTCACGTGTTTTTCGATGTGAAAAGAGGTGAAAGAGTTGTTCGCGTCGGATTGCATTCAGTGCTCCAAATTCAAAAAAACATGTCCAGCAGCAACAGCCGCAGAAACCGTGGTGGAGGTGGTCCCGTCCCACCGACAATGACCTCGCCTGGTGGCCAACAGTACCGCTACTATGGCCCAGGCCAGCAGAGCCATGATCCCCAGCACCAGCCTGGAGGTGGGGGTTTCGGTGGTGGAGGTCCCCAACGCGGTCCCCAGCCGCTCTCGCAACAACAACAGCACCAGCGGTCATGGCAGACGCGTCCAAGGTCCGGTGGCCAAGGCCAAGGCCAGGGCCAGGGCCAGGGCGGCGTCAACAACGCAAACAACTATAACATGAACAACAACACCCATTACCGGGCAATGCGCGCGCACGCGTTCTGGGCGTCGCCGCCGTTCCCGGGCATCTTGGGCGCGCGCGTGATTGGTCAAAAGGGCCAAAACTTTAAAGACCTGACCCTGCGGTACCCTGCCATCCAATTCAACCTCAGGGAGGTGTCCAAATCCAAGCACCCAGACCTCGACGGGCCTATGGTGCTGACGCTGTCCCCGCAGCGCGACTACAACGGCCCATTTAGCGACTACTTCGCGCAACGGTCCGAGGTGCAGGCCTTGCTCACAGACCTGCTAGCGTCCCCGGCCAACTGGGCGTGGCGCGACTCAGAGCACTTGTTGGCGGCGCCCGAACCCACGCAACGGCTGTGCTGGACCAGCATGCACGACCACGAACTGCTCACCAAGCTACCGGCGGCGCTGGACTCGCCACCGCCCTACTTTTTCATGTCGGTCGCGCGGCCGACCGACGACGAGGAGTCAGAGCGGCCGCACGTGAACGAGGGCCTGGAGCGCGCGCTGGAGGCCATGGCGTTTGATCCGCGCGACGCCGCCGCCCGCAGCATGCAGGTCATGCACTTGCAGTCGGACGACCGCATCACGGCGCTGGCCGAGTCGATCGCCGAACGCAACAAGACGTTCATGTACACGGCCGTCCCCGGCGGGCCCTCGTCCATGAAACTCAAGGCGGCGCTCGGGATGCTGGTATACTCGCGGTTCCTGATGGGCGGTGTGCTGGGCGACGCGTGCAAGGACGGCGCGACGTTCACGGCCGCGGCGGCGGTACAAGCCGTCAACAGCAAGGACATCAAAGGGTCGTACGCGGTTGGGCTCCCCGTGTCAGCCGAACCGCCGCTGCTGCGGTTCCTGTCGGCGCTGAGCTTCAAGTCCAAGGGCTCCGAGTCCACCAAAGTGGTGGCGGCGTTCCGCATGCCCGACAGCACCCCACGGGCGCTGGCGTTCTCGCGCATTTACAAGATGAAGTTTGTCTACGACGAGAACATTGACGAGTTTGTGTTCCACCCGACGCACCTGCAGTACGAGTCGGTTCCCTTGGGCAAGTACGCGGTGGTGATGCTGCCGCAGGACCGCGGCGCCGAGACCGAGCTCCCACTGTCGTTCCGTGTCCGCCATTTCGTCAACGAACCCGTGCCCGAAAACTTGCAGAGCGCCACCCGCGAACGACTTGACTTGATCTCGAACGAACTGCTGGCGTTCCTGAACGGCGCTCGGGACCAGCTGCTGGGCCACGACGACGAGCACATCTCCCCGGCTTTGCCCGCCCTTCCCACCATCGTGGTGGAAAAGACCACCGATCTGACGCTGCGTCTGAAAAAGACCACCCGGCACGAGCGCGGCCAGTGGTCCATGTCGTGCATTAAAGTGGCGGCGCTGGCATCCCGGACCCCACCCGCATCGATTCCGATCGCGAGCTTGCTGGCCGTTCAGTTCAAGCACGCCGGGTTCTCATCGCTCGACGTCACTCAAACCAAACTGTCGGCGCATTACGTCAAGATGTTTATCGACGTGATGCAGTCGTTCACGCGCGGCGTGCGGCGCGAAATTGGTGCCGGCGACGCGATTGCTCCTGCGCCAGTCTCGATCGCGGCCGCGATCGCTCCTCCCGTTCGAGCTCCACCACCGCTCGAGAATGACGATGACGATGAGAGCGAGGAGGGCGATGATGTTGACGAGTACGGCGGCGAGGATGCCGGTGATGCACCAGAAGACTCGGACGAGAGCGACTCGGCCGTGAACGGTGTCGATCATGGCGACGATGGCGGTGCACGCGATGATGCGGCGGACGGGTCCGAGGACGCGTACGACGATTCCGGGAACATGGACGACGATGCCCAGGATGCTCACGAGGATGCGATGGCCGATACCCAATCCGAGACTGCTGTCCAGTCCGAGCAAGGGGAGCATTACGAGTTGCCTGCATCGTCGCCGGCGATGGGAGGAGAGGCAGACGCGGACGAGATGGACGCTGACCAAGCAACCAAGGACGCCCGTGCGGTATCAGACGACAGCCTCACCTCGATCGACGAGAACGATGGCACCACCACGTTCGAGGAGTGAATACGATTTAGGGGCAGAGTTTATTGAATATGTATATTTCTTTTTTTTTTTTTTTTATTCTCGCCGGCCAAGTATGGAGCAAGGTGGACTTGTTTGATGCGCAGTCGGCGCCGCAGTGGTTACATCGCAGCTGCCTCCCCTGCCAAGCAGAACCAGAAGCAGATCCAGAACAACAATAACGGCCAGAAGCGCCGCCGCCAGTCCCCTTTCGGTCGTCGTGGTTAGGAATATGAGAGAATACCCAAGTGTGCAGATAATGAAAAATATCAAATATATTAAGTCAATACTCGACTTACCATGGGATCCCAGGCACATATGGCTCGGCCGTATTACCAAACTCCACAAATACCGCGATCTTGCGTGTGACGGCCACATCGTGGAGCCACCACTGCGGATCTGCATAGTCATTGAAAATCTTGTCCAATTTTTCCGCTGCAGGAAGCACCAAGGGATGCCCAGCAGCAATGTAAGCTTGCAACCACCATTCCATCATTACGAGTTTACAGGATTCGAGCAGACTAACCCAAATGCCAG